>JALMLS010000338.1:0-35610 GCA_038496445.1 Trichosphaerium sp. ATCC 40318 | reverse complement strand
AGGACTGTAGCTTTTGGTAGGCTTCGTCGGTACCCCTTATGTATTGGAAGCGTTGGATCAGTGCCAATATGATTTCGGCTGGTTCTCGTATGTCCATGTTGCTGAGCATGGTGAAGGCTTCGTTCTTTGCGAACTTGGATAGCAAGTATTTGTACCCCTTCTTGTCAATGTTGTACGTGTCTACTGTTTGTCGTATCCTCGTGAGGTAGACGTACATAGCTCTGACAGACTTGTTCACGCCAAACATGTCCAAGTTCTCCGGTATCTTTCCAGCCTTGTTGATCGATATCGATTTGCTCCAATCGTTGCCAATGATTACGCCATGGTTGTTCTTGATTGCGTGCGGTAAGAATTGTAGGACGTGTTTCAACTCTTCTTTAGTGCATTCCAATCCATGTAGCGTCTCTATGTATGCTGTAGCGTTGTAATCGGATACACTGGAGTGGCTTTTGGGTGCGCTATTCGGCGTTTTGCGTACTTCTTGCCGCATTCGTTTGTAGCTAGATGCTTCGCCATCTGAGTCTTCGCCAAGGTCAATCGGGCTCAGTCGTTCCTTGTTTTGTATAGTTGGCATCATGGGTTGTGGCGGTGCTGTTTTGCGCTTCTTCTTGCCCTTATCTTTGCCCACGCCATTGTTGCTGCGTTTACGTACCTTTCGAGGGGTGCTAGTATCTACTGGCGTCGTTTTGCCCAATTTCTTTTTCGGCTTCGTGTTTGCAACTAGAGGTTTAGGTCGCTTCTCAACCCTTTCTTTCTCATCTTCCGAGCTATCTGGTATGTGCACTTCCTCTGCGCTATCGGCTTTCTCCCCATCCTCAGATGTAGGTGGAGTCTCTTTCTGGTCTTGTTGCACTATTTCGTCGGCTAATTCGGGAATGGTCTGATCTACGTCGCCGTCGCTCATTGCAAGTAAAAATCGTACTCGTGTCGCCAAATGTAAGAGTGGTTTAGGTAGTTAATCGAGGAGCGGCCGGTGGCTCTCCTACTTCTTTATTCCGTGCTTAAGGCACGATAGTCATGAGTGACTTAGTACAAGATTGGTGATATATGTATCTTACATAGAATAAACATAAGTACACCATCAGCAGTATTCTTTTGAGCTAATTCAGAATAAACTTCAGCTTCATACAATTAAAATTGTCCAAAGTCAAACTCTAAAAACATCCTTCTGTTTATACGTACTAAAGTACAAACTGTTCCCATTAAACATATTCAAAGGAACATTTTGAGATGTGGGATTATGATCAGTTGAGTTTTTGATTGTAGGTTAAAATACGGTCTTGAGAAACCTTGGAAATAGTCAAAAAAAGGAAAATGACAACAGCAAATCAAAAGTCTAATTGAAAAACTAGCTTCACTTTGTGAAGAAAACGGACTACACGTCTCAACTCAATACGTTCGTTGGGAATCACCAAATTCACTCTGATTACATACGCCATAATGATAATGGTATAACATAACCTTCACTATCGCAGGAGAACCGACCTTGCTTATAGATGACTCTTTAGGTAGCCAACATGGGTCTCCCGGGTAAATATCAACTCCTTCTTCTTCTCTCGTGTATCCTCGGCATGTTCTTGTTTCACTTTGTTTACATAGCGTGATATAATTTGTGAACTCAAGATATCGTGATCAAGGTTCTTTGGGCAGTTAAAAGCAATGAGAGGCCCAACCAAAACTAATGAGAACATATCACTTTTTATTTTGATAATAGTTTTGGAAAGCATCACGTGCGTTTTTAAAAAACAGCTCAACTTATAAAAAAACGCTTTATTACGCCAAATAATGCTTATTCCTTGTATAGTAAATGACTTTGCGTTATTTCTGTACTTTCTTTTTCTTTTTTGCTCTTGCCGCACCTACCCACAGTAGCACAAGTACGAATACCTATTCAGCGCAATATGACGTTTCATTAATTTTTACCAAATACCTTAGTCGTAACTTCAAGTGACCACGATTGTGGCACTGACATGGATTGCTACTTGAACGAAGGACCAACCACGCTTATTCTCAATTCTACCGGATTAACTTTTTCTGCCGGCCTGTTTCAAGCACAACTCAACGAAAGTATAGACATTTATGGTATGGACGCTTTTGGAAGGTTCTGTAACAAATTATTTAGCGTTAAATAAAGGCATAAATGTTTCATGCGCACTTCAAAGGCAAACGGTGATAGGGAATCAAAACATAAGTATCTCATTATCAGGGTTTACGTTTGATGGTTGTAAAATCAGATTGAGCGAGTTCACAAATGTCACTGTAGAGTACGTTCATTACAAGTCTAGTTTATTGATCAATTGACATGTAGGGATATGGTAGTTACAGGCACAGAGAGTTCTATTCAAATATTTGACAGGTACACGTGATTTATTCGATTTTGTCACAATTAATGAGAAAAATAGTCGAAATGCTGCTGTTCGCAATTCACTTTTCCAAGAACTGTACGATGACAGAGGAAGATTTGCCGAAGCTTTGGGACTATGGATAGAAACAGTCGAAACAGTTTCTGTGAATAATTGTCATTTTCAACATAATTATAAAGGAGGAAGTCTTCTGCACAGAATGACAGGAAGAGGTAATATTTGATTCCCGTTATTTTGTTTGATCGTAACTATTTAAGCATAGGAATTGTTGCTACATTCAGAACTGTTGATAGAGTACTTTGTGACTTTGTATAACAGGCTAAATATTCATACGCATTTATTTAGGTTACAATCAATTCTTGTTTGTTCAAGGACAATTATGTACTTGCAAGAGGTGGTATGTGAATCTTAGTCCTCATATATTCTCATTTATATATAGCACAATTTGAATACTATGTTTCAGTACTATACGCAAATTCAACTGATGTACAGATAATAAACTCAACTTTCATTGATAATACTGTGGAAGAAGAAAAACCAATCAATGACAGATGTACTGGTACGCACGCCTAGCCAAGTATCATGTTAATTGCCTATTAGTTGGCTCATTGGTTTTGAGTGGTCTATCAAACGGTGGATCAGCAGTGATAGATTCTTGTGTATTTGAGAATATTACATGCGTGTAACGTCCTACTTATTTAATAGCCAATAACTGATGACTGATCCAACGTAGAAAACAAGTACAAAATAATCCAATAACTACAAGATCCCCAGCATTGATAGGCTCTGATATGAACTTTATGATAAGGTACTCTATTGTTACACGTCAAGCATACTTAATTTCGTATTTAGAAATACAACAACATTCGAAAACAGCCTCAACAATAGTAATGCACAAGCAATTGTATTGTACTAATTTATCAAATAGATACTGGAAGCGTTTTTGATTGTCCTTCAACACCAACAAATCTTACATGTGGCTACTCTGATATCACCACGTATTTTGTAGATTGTCAAGCTAATGGTATAAATTATTTATATTTGCTCGCTTACAATGTTGAATAGTTACTTGCGAAGGCAAAACTTTCATTACCACTCCTATAATATCGCCTACAACAGCACCAACAGTTGAACCGACAACTGTATCACCTACAGCTGCACCAACAGTTGGTAGTCTACCACCTGAAATAGTGCTGTCTAGTCCTTTGATAATAAATGGTGACTTTGTAAACTCAGAGATAGCAACAATTACTCCAGGAGGCTTTCTTCAAGTTGAAGGTATGTCTTGTATCACAAGTTATTTAGCACACGTTTATTGGTTAATCTGATGTTTAGGATGTATTGTGATACCATCAAATACAACGTTCATCATTGACTTCACAAGTGATAATGACACAACAAGTGTTGGTGAGACAAGAAGAGAAGTAATACGAAGCAACAGTAACTGTATCAATGGTACTTTTACATTAGTATCACCAGAATGTGTATTGGCAAGAATTGAGCGGACTCTTTCATCGTATGCTTTTTAGTTTTGCACTGATCTCTAACTTTTGTTAGCATAATTGTTATCACATCTAGAGCTGATAGTTGTGATAGCGGAGCATCAGTAAATGTTGGTTTGGTATTAGGTGTCATAGCCGGGATTTTTGTGTTCGTATGTGAATGATCATTTCTTTTTCTTGTTGTCATTTATTTTTCTCAAACTAAATTTGTATGGTAGATTGCTGTAGGCCTGATTATTGCTTTCTTTGTACCTAAGTTGAGACGAGCCATTTTCCCTTATACTTTAACAACCAAGGAAGTAGAAATATCTTCTGTTTGAACCTAACAGTAAAATACTTATCGACCCAATCCATCTTCTGTCATTCAAATTAAAGTGACTTTTTTCCGCAATGTAAAATGTCAAAAAATTTTGTCAAATGTCAAAGCTATGTCAAAACTTGGTGTATTCTTTCGCTCTGTGGTCAGATACCCCATTTTTTATCTTTTGTACAACAGAAATTTAGATTTTGTCCACTACCCATGAAAGAAGCGTAACTGTATCAATTTTGCCACAACAAAACTTATCACATAGCATGGAAGAGTGACACAAGTGGGGTCAGTTTTAATGTAGAATGGACGCGTGCACTCTAATGTAATGAAAGAGTTAACACGGAAAATGAAGTTCAGGCTAACATTATAGCATGAGCATACCTTGTAGAGTAAAATCCAATCACCAGCGAACCACAAAAAGAAACTTGACCACGTGTTTTGTCTCTTTAGATACAACGCTAATGGTACCTAGCCATACCAGCAATCAAATATAGTCTACCTGCCATCTGTTGGACGCTTTACTTTTTAGTACAATGACATTTACTAAACACTGTCGATGCCACGTAAGTAGTACATTGCGGGTGATGACAATAATTGAACATCACATGTAGTATTTTAGTTGTACTTGTTGCAACTTCTATCCAGAGTATGTATGCTACGCTGTACGCGTATTAGTACGCGTCATGAACAGATTCAAGCGATATAAGTGTAAAGGTGGCAAAATGAAGACGAAAAGCTTTTAAACAATTCTTAAACTCCTTGACACGCACTTTAATGACGTATTTTACCAAAAGCAACGAATAATAAGCCACCTAAATGTGTTTTAACATGGTGTCTACTTACAAACCAATAAACTGTTGTTCATACTGCTTACGCAGGCTGTGTTAATTTTTAAGCGAAGAACTTTCTTAACGATTTTCGTGTATTGTAAATTTACTTTTATTTGGCAAGTACAAGACGCTCTAGGCGTAAGCGTATTTATTAAGTGGATAAAGCGATCTCGTGGAAACTCCGTTTGAACTTCCGGCCCATCGAGTCGTCATCAAAAAAGTCAACTTTTGTAAACCCAAAAATTGTGGATTTCACAATAAAGAATACGTAACTCCCCAATGTTGCAACAACGCCGTGGCTTTTCCAAGTACTATGACAAACGCCCAAAGGAGCGCGTGTTGAAACGGTCAAACAGAGAATCCATACAGTATGTACTTCATAACATCTGCGATACTGGCAACTAATATTTCTTTGGGCTCCGATTTTGACAGCAGCATTGAAGCCTTAAGGATTTACCTATGTTGACTATCCCGTGTTAGACGTTTAGACTAAACTTAAAAAGCAACGTAACATTTTTGGTATTGGAAAAGCCAAGACACCAATGGCATTTTTCACCTTCAAGTGGGAAAATAAGATTTTTGAAAACTTGTTATTCACAAGCACATATGAACACCATCACACTGACCTAAAAAATGGGATCACTACCCATATGACGAACTTCTCTGGCATAGTGATATGGCATGGGATTATTGGAATACAGAATATTCGCACATTGTGGAGCACAGGTGAAGCACAAATTTTATTTACTGGGAAAACAGGTTTGTATCAACTTAATCACTACTTCAACATCTCTGCCAATATGAAATTTGATGCTAACATGGTACATTCATTTCTAGTGATTGTCTTTAAGCGCCACATGGTACCAGGTTATTTCACTTGTGCTGATGAAATCTGTATTCCATCATAATATTTCAAGTGCCATATAAAAACTCACAACACTAAGAAACCATACGCATGGGCCATAGAATTGAAGTGTCTTGATGATTCGACTAGGTATTGATTGACTTTATCAATGCTTTGATATAGCCTCATCTCACACCAAATGATCCTTCCTTCATGTGCAAAATGGTCGAAAACAATTGGAAGGTGCCATTTTTTTTACATGTGACTCTAATTTTTTGTTCAGCCATGGATCTCAAACAAGATGGGAAATTTAACCCAGTAGAATTGAGAATAAGCGCCGATGGTCTTTGCCTCACGTAGCACGCCATATCAGTGCCACAAACGTGGTCACTTGAAGTTACGACTAAGATGTTTGGCAAATTAATAAAACGTCATATCACGCTGAATAGGTATTCGTACTTGTGTTACCATTGGTAAGTGCAGCAAGAGCAAAAAAGAAAAAGAAAGTACAGAAATGACGCGAAGTCATTTACTATAGCAGGAATAAGCATTATTTGGCGTAATAAAGCTGTTTTTAAAAAGGTAATCTTTTTTTTTAAAACGCACGTGATGCTTTCCAATACTATTACCAAAATAAAAAAGGTGTGATACGTTCTCATTAGTTTGGTTGGACCTCTCATTGTTTTTACCTGCCCAAAGAACCTCGATCACGATACTATCACGCTTTGTGTACAAAAAAGTGGAAACAAGAGCGTGGCAGGCTGAGGACATGAGACTTCAAGCTAGAATTATGTTTATGGCAGAGATGACTCCTTGAGGTACTTTTGAGACCTCACCTCCGGCCAAAGGAGTCGTCATGAAAAATCACAAGAAAAAAAAAACTGTCACAAATTTATTAGGAGGTTATTTTCCTGTCCCTGTGAGAAGCAATTCCGTTGCAATTTCTTGTAAAAAACCTTTGGGAGTAAGGATTCCGTCTTGACACTTATACAGAATAAAAGCAGTTGTGAGGGTGTAGTAAAACCAACCAACAAGAAGTGTCATGTTCCTTTTTTTGAACCGCCTATCTGTACAATAGGACTTGACCAGCTGGCCAAATTGATCACTATTTCCCTTGGTGTCATCATTTTTATTTTTGAACATACCTTTTATTGCTACTGTCAAATGAACTTTTGTCATCATGCACACAGTAGAGAGTGGTGGCCAACTTTACGATTTCATTGTTATTTGTTGCAACGGCAACAGTTTTGTCCAATGGTGCCAATCTTGTGTATCCCACAGGCACTTTTTTTGCAAGTGATTGCTTCAAGGCCACCGATAGTGGTTGGCATTACATGATGAAGTAGCGTCTAAGTTAAATTCCCCCAGCTTGTTGAGATCCATGGCTGAACAAAAATTAGAGTCACATGTAAAAAAAATGGCACCTTCCAATTGTTTTCGACCATTTTGCACATGAAGGAAGGATTCATTTGGTGTGAGATGAGGCTATATCAAAGCATTGATAAAGTCAATCAGATACCTAGTTCGAATCATCAAGACACTTCAATTCTATGGCCCATGCGTATGGTTTCTTAGTGTTGTGAGTTTTTATATGGCACTTGAAATATTATGATGGAATACAGATTTCATCAGCACAAGTGAAATAACCTGGTACCATGTGGCGCTTAAAGACAATCACTAGAAATGAATGTACCATGTTAGCATCAAATTTCATATTGGCAGAGATGTTGAAGTAGTGATTAAGTTGATACAAACCTGTTTTCCCAGTAAATAAAATTTGTGCTTCACCTGTGCTCCACAATGTGCGAATATTCTGTATTCCAATAATCCCATGCCATATCACTATGCCAGAGAAGTTCGTCATATGGGTAGTGATCCCATTTTTTAGGTCAGTGTGATGGTGTTCATATGTGCTTGTGAATAACAAGTTTTCAAAAATCTTATTTTCCCACTTGAAGGTGAAAAATGCCATTGGTGTCTTGGCTTTTCCAATACCAAAAATGTTACGTTGCTTTTTAAGTTTAGTCTAAACGTCTAACACGGGATAGTCAACATAGGTAAATCCTTAAGGCTTCAATGCTGCTGTCAAAATCGGAGCCCAAAGAAATATTAGTTGCCAGTATCGCAGATGTTATGAAGTACATACTGTATGGATTCTCTGTTTGACCGTTTCAACACGCGCTCCTTTGGGCGTTTGTCATAGTACTTGGAAAAGCCACGGCGTTGTTGCAACATTGGGGAGTTACGTATTCTTTATTGTGAAATCCACAATTTTTGGGTTTACAAAAGTTGACTTTTTTGATGACGACTCGATGGGCCGGAAGTTCAAACGGAGTTTCCACGAGATCGCTTTATCCACTTAATAAATACGCTTACGCCTAGAGCGTCTTGTACTTGCCAAATAAAAGTAAATTTACAATACACGAAAATCGTTAAGAAAGTTCTTCGCTTAAAAATTAACACAGCCTGCGTAAGCAGTATGAACAACAGTTTATTGGTTTGTAAGTAGACACCATGTTAAAACACATTTAGGTGGCTTATTATTCGTTGCTTTTGGTAAAATACGTCATTAAAGTGCGTGTCAAGGAGTTTAAGAATTGTTTAAAGCTTTTCGTCTTCATTTTGCCACCTTTACACTTATATCGCTTGAATCTGTTCATGACGCGTACTAATACGCGTACAGCGTAGCATACATACTCTGGATAGAAGTTGCAACAAGTACAACTAAAATACTACATGTGATGTTCAATTATTGTCATCACCCGCAATGTACTACTTACGTGGCATCGACAGTGTTTAGTAAATGTCATTGTACTAAAAAGTAAAGCGTCCAACAGATGGCAGGTAGACTATATTTGATTGCTGGTATGGCTAGGTACCATTAGCGTTGTATCTAAAGAGACAAAACACGTGGTCAAGTTTCTTTTTGTGGTTCGCTGGTGATTGGATTTTACTCTACAAGGTATGCTCATGCTATAATGTTAGCCTGAACTTCATTTTCCGTGTTAACTCTTTCATTACATTAGAGTGCACGCGTCCATTCTACATTAAAACTGACCCCACTTGTGTCACTCTTCCATGCTATGTGATAAGTTTTGTTGTGGCAAAATTGATACAGTTACGCTTCTTTCATGGGTAGTGGACAAAATCTAAATTTCTGTTGTACAAAAGATAAAAAATGGGGTATCTGACCACAGAGCGAAAGAATACACCAAGTTTTGACATAGCTTTGACATTTGACAAAATTTTTTGACATTTTACATTGCGGAAAAAAGTCACTTTAATTTGAATGACAGAAGATGGATTGGGTCGATAAGTATTTTACTGTTAGGTTCAAACAGAAGATATTTCTACTTCCTTGGTTGTTAAAGTATAAGGGAAAATGGCTCGTCTCAACTTAGGTACAAAGAAAGCAATAATCAGGCCTACAGCAATCTACCATACAAATTTAGTTTGAGAAAAATAAATGACAACAAGAAAAAGAAATGATCATTCACATACGAACACAAAAATCCCGGCTATGACACCTAATACCAAACCAACATTTACTGATGCTCCGCTATCACAACTATCAGCTCTAGATGTGATAACAATTATGCTAACAAAAGTTAGAGATCAGTGCAAAACTAAAAAGCATACGATGAAAGAGTCCGCTCAATTCTTGCCAATACACATTCTGGTGATACTAATGTAAAAGTACCATTGATACAGTTACTGTTGCTTCGTATTACTTCTCTTCTTGTCTCACCAACACTTGTTGTGTCATTATCACTTGTGAAGTCAATGATGAACGTTGTATTTGATGGTATCACAATACATCCTAAACATCAGATTAACCAATAAACGTGTGCTAAATAACTTGTGATACAAGACATACCTTCAACTTGAAGAAAGCCTCCTGGAGTAATTGTTGCTATCTCTGAGTTTACAAAGTCACCATTTATTATCAAAGGACTAGACAGCACTATTTCAGGTGGTAGACTACCAACTGTTGGTGCAGCTGTAGGTGATACAGTTGTCGGTTCAACTGTTGGTGCTGTTGTAGGCGATATTATAGGAGTGGTAATGAAAGTTTTGCCTTCGCAAGTAACTATTCAACATTGTAAGCGAGCAAATATAAATAATTTATACCATTAGCTTGACAATCTACAAAATACGTGGTGATATCAGAGTAGCCACATGTAAGATTTGTTGGTGTTGAAGGACAATCAAAAACGCTTCCAGTATCTATTTGATAAATTAGTACAATACAATTGCTTGTGCATTACTATTGTTGAGGCTGTTTTCGAATGTTGTTGTATTTCTAAATACGAAATTAAGTATGCTTGACGTGTAACAATAGAGTACCTTATCATAAAGTTCATATCAGAGCCTATCAATGCTGGGGATCTTGTAGTTATTGGATTATTTTGTACTTGTTTTCTACGTTGGATCAGTCATCAGTTATTGGCTATTAAATAAGTAGGACGTTACACGCATGTAATATTCTCAAATACACAAGAATCTATCACTGCTGATCCACCGTTTGATAGACCACTCAAAACCAATGAGCCAACTAATAGGCAATTAACATGATACTTGGCTAGGCGTGCGTACCAGTACATCTGTCATTGATTGGTTTTTCTTCTTCCACAGTATTATCAATGAAAGTTGAGTTTATTATCTGTACATCAGTTGAATTTGCGTATAGTACTGAAACATAGTATTCAAATTGTGCTATATATAAATGAGAATATATGAGGACTAAGATTCACATACCACCTCTTGCAAGTACATAATTGTCCTTGAACAAACAAGAATTGATTGTAACCTAAATAAATGCGTATGAATATTTAGCCTGTTATACAAAGTCACAAAGTACTCTATCAACAGTTCTGAATGTAGCAACAATTCCTATGCTTAAATAGTTACGATCAAACAAAATAACGGGAATCAAATATTACCTCTTCCTGTCATTCTGTGCAGAAGACTTCCTCCTTTATAATTATGTTGAAAATGACAATTATTCACAGAAACTGTTTCGACTGTTTCTATCCATAGTCCCAAAGCTTCGGCAAATCTTCCTCTGTCATCGTACAGTTCTTGGAAAAGTGAATTGCGAACAGCAGCATTTCGACTATTTTTCTCATTAATTGTGACAAAATCGAATAAATCACGTGTACCTGTCAAATATTTGAATAGAACTCTCTGTGCCTGTAACTACCATATCCCTACATGTCAATTGATCAATAAACTAGACTTGTAATGAACGTACTCTACAGTGACATTTGTGAACTCGCTCAATCTGATTTTACAACCATCAAACGTAAACCCTGATAATGAGATACTTATGTTTTGATTCCCTATCACCGTTTGCCTTTGAAGTGCGCATGAAACATTTATGCCTTTATTTAACGCTAAATAATTTGTTACAGAACCTTCCAAAAGCGTCCATACCATAAATGTCTATACTTTCGTTGAGTTGTGCTTGAAACAGGCCGGCAGAAAAAGTTAATCCGGTAGAATTGAGAATAAGCGTGGTTGGTCCTTCGTTCAAGTAGCAATCCATGTCAGTGCCACAATCGTGGTCACTTGAAGTTACGACTAAGGTATTTGGTAAAAATTAATGAAACGTCATATTGCGCTGAATAGGTATTCGTACTTGTGCTACTGTGGGTAGGTGCGGCAAGAGCAAAAAAGAAAAAGAAAGTACAGAAATAACGCAAAGTCATTTACTATACAAGGAATAAGCATTATTTGGCGTAATAAAGCGTTTTTTTATAAGTTGAGCTGTTTTTTAAAAACGCACGTGATGCTTTCCAAAACTATTATCAAAATAAAAAGTGATATGTTCTCATTAGTTTTGGTTGGGCCTCTCATTGCTTTTAACTGCCCAAAGAACCTTGATCACGATATCTTGAGTTCACAAATTATATCACGCTATGTAAACAAAGTGAAACAAGAACATGCCGAGGATACACGAGAGAAGAAGAAGGAGTTGATATTTACCCGGGAGACCCATGTTGGCTACCTAAAGAGTCATCTATAAGCAAGGTCGGTTCTCCTGCGATAGTGAAGGTTATGTTATACCATTATCATTATGGCGTATGTAATCAGAGTGAATTTGGTGATTCCCAACGAACGTATTGAGTTGAGACGTGTAGTCCGTTTTCTTCACAAAGTGAAGCTAGTTTTTCAATTAGACTTTTGATTTGCTGTTGTCATTTTCCTTTTTTTGACTATTTCCAAGGTTTCTCAAGACCGTATTTTAACCTACAATCAAAAACTCAACTGATCATAATCCCACATCTCAAAATGTTCCTTTGAATATGTTTAATGGGAACAGTTTGTACTTTAGTACGTATAAACAGAAGGATGTTTTTAGAGTTTGACTTTGGACAATTTTAATTGTATGAAGCTGAAGTTTATTCTGAATTAGCTCAAAAGAATACTGCTGATGGTGTACTTATGTTTATTCTATGTAAGATACATATATCACCAATCTTGTACTAAGTCACTCATGACTATCGTGCCTTAAGCACGGAATAAAGAAGTAGGAGAGCCACCGGCCGCTCCTCGATTAACTACCTAAACCACTCTTACATTTGGCGACACGAGTACGATTTTTACTTGCAATGAGCGACGGCGACGTAGATCAGACCATTCCCGAATTAGCCGACGAAATAGTGCAACAAGACCAGAAAGAGACTCCACCTACATCTGAGGATGGGGAGAAAGCCGATAGCGCAGAGGAAGTGCACATACCAGATAGCTCGGAAGATGAGAAAGAAAGGGTTGAGAAGCGACCTAAACCTCTAGTTGCAAACACGAAGCCGAAAAAGAAATTGGGCAAAACGACGCCAGTAGATACTAGCACCCCTCGAAAGGTACGTAAACGCAGCAACAATGGCGTGGGCAAAGATAAGGGCAAGAAGAAGCGCAAAACAGCACCGCCACAACCCATGATGCCAACTATACAAAACAAGGAACGACTGAGCCCGATTGACCTTGGCGAAGACTCAGATGGCGAAGCATCTAGCTACAAACGAATGCGGCAAGAAGTACGCAAAACGCCGAATAGCGCACCCAAAAGCCACTCCAGTGTATCCGATTACAACGCTACAGCATACATAGAGACGCTACATGGATTGGAATGCACTAAAGAAGAGTTGAAACACGTCCTACAATTCTTACCGCACGCAATCAAGAACAACCATGGCGTAATCATTGGCAACGATTGGAGCAAATCGATATCGATCAACAAGGCTGGAAAGATACCGGAGAACTTGGACATGTTTGGCGTGAACAAGTCTGTCAGAGCTATGTACGTCTACCTCACGAGGATACGACAAACAGTAGACACGTACAACATTGACAAGAAGGGGTACAAATACTTGCTATCCAAGTTCGCAAAGAACGAAGCCTTCACCATGCTCAGCAACATGGACATACGAGAACCAGCCGAAATCATATTGGCACTGATCCAACGCTTCCAATACATAAGGGGTACCGACGAAGCCTACCAAAAGCTACAGTCCTCACAACAGCGAATCGGTCAGTCCGTAGAGGAGTTTAGAGCGTACATAGATCGCTGGGCAAACATGGCAAGACAATCGGTCTCAGAAAAGACGAGACTCTTCTTCTTGGGCACGCTACCCACGATACAACTGAAGCTCAAAGAACACTATGGCCACTACGATACCAACCAGATGGACTATGAGGAACTGATCAGATTAGCCACCATTGCCGAGAGAAAGCTCAACGACAAACGCAAAATGCAAGAGAAGATGAAGCAGCGACAACTCAAGAGCTCTGGAACGATCACAGAAGACGTCAATGTGATCAGAAAACCGCGGCCACCACCGAAACAACCGATTGACCGGCGGGACAGAGATGCAAGAGATAGGCGTGACAGGCTAGATCGTGAACCACCGAAACAGAGAGACAGAGATTATCGAAGAGCAGATACAATACGCGACGATCGCTATAGAGGGCGTGACAGAAGAGACACCTACGATAGGAGACCCACAAACAGAGATAGAAGACCGACTGCGTACGACAAACGGCGTAGAGCGGCCGAAGAGGATAGGCGTGATAGCGAAGATAGAAAGAGAAGAAGGATTAACGATAGGCGCGAAGATAGCAACAGGGATAGAAGAGAGGCATGTCAGATATGTGGTAAAGCAGACCACTCGGCAATGAAATGCCCTAGACGCTTCGACAACAACGTTAATAGTGTTGACATAAATAAAAGAATTTGGCATTACAATGTTGTTAGTAGATCCACAGGAGCGCACTGTAGTTTCGATAGTTACGCCACCAAAGAGCGCATGGCGACAGATAGAAAAACGGAATGCATAAAACGAGTGCTCACACTGGACGACATAAAACACGCCGTTAAACCATCAAGACAGGCTCCAGCGCCATCAGAGGGCAAAAGGCAGAACCATTGCATAGAGTACACGCGGTTACACACCGATGACAGCGTAAACACTATAGCAGACGGCCCTACGCGTAGAAAATACTCCTACAATATCACGACCGCTGGAATTACGGTAAATAACATCAAAGACGTACAAGCGGTGATAGATTCGGGCGCAACGTGCAGCATCATCAGCCATAAGATGATTAAACGGATCAGTAAGCGTAACATCGTACACAGAATGGCTCAACCTAAAGTATTTGCTGCAAACAACAAACCACTTCCCATTATTGGCACAGCCACAATACCGATCGGCATGGGGTCTGACAAAAGGAATGTCATGTTCTACGTGGTCAAGAAATTCCGATATAACGTGCTACTGGGATTAAATATGATAAAGGAATTCAAGCTTAACATAAACTTCGACAAAGAAGCCATCACCAACGCAAAACAGGAAACGATACAGCTCAATCGGATCAGAGAAGCAGCAAGCCGCACCGAAGAAGCACACGTGATCACCAGTGGCAGAGTAAAAATACCCAGATATTCACAATGTCAATTCTGGGCACGATTATCCACGCCAGTGACAAAGAAAGCTGGAATCGTCGAAGCACACGATGCGGACGAAAGCAACGGTAACAATGTCATATTCGACAAACTCGGCATACAGCTGGCAAAGTCGTGTTGCTATGTAATCGACCGATACATGGTGCCAGTACACGTGATGAATTCTACGAACAGAACAAAAATACTGAAAAGAGGATGCAACATCGCAAAATTCAAAATACTGGAAGACGGAGACACTGTCGCTGCACTGGATATCGACTATAGAGGCGAAATGGACAAGATCAAGAAAGAAGGAATGAAAGTCACAGAAGAGGACGTACTTAAAGCTAAAAAGATCTTCAAAATGGAGGGTAATAACATAACAAACGATCAAAAAGAGATTGCATACACATTCATGGCCTCTAATTTGGATGTATTCACATCAGAGCTAGAAACACCAGCAGAGGCCAAAGGAACCGAACATTACATCGATGTAGAAGACAACGCGAGGCCAGTACACATACCATACAGGCCTCTACCGCCACAAAAACGAGAGATAGTACGAGAAGAGGTAGAGAAGATGCTCAAGATGGGCGTCATCCAAGAATCCAAGTCTCAATGGTCCGCACCGGTAGTGCTCGTCAAGAAAAAGGATGGCACATGGCGATTCTGTATTGACTACAGAGAGCTGAACAAGGTCACAAAGAAAGACGTACACCCATTACCAAGAATAACAGAACTACTGGAAGCACTATCCAGAGCTAAGCTGTTTTCACTCTTCGATGCAATATCTGGATACTGGCAAATAAAGATGGCCAACAGAGATAGACCCAAGACAGCGTTCGCCACACCGTGGGGCCTATATGAATGGCTAGGGATGCCATTCGGGTTGAAGAATGCACAAGCCACATTCCAGAGACACATGAACCTGATGCTGTCAGGACTACTCTGGCAAATCTGCCTATGCTATGTAGATGATATCATTGTATTCAGCGGCACATTCGAGGAACACCTAGTACATCTGAAACTGATGTTCTCCAGACTACGAGAGCATAACGTGAAACTCAAGGCATCCAAAGCAGTACTCTTCAAGGATGAGGTAGAATTCCTGGGTCACGTTGTCACTCCCAACGGCATAGCCACAAACCCAAGGATCATAAATGTGATAAAGAACGCTCCACCACCAAAGAACATAACCGAAGTGGAACGCTTTTTGGGCATAACAGGATACTACCAGTGGTTCGTACCAAAATACGCACACTGGGCCAATCCTCTCAACAAACTAAAACAAAAGAACTACGAATGGCAATGGAATGAAGCACAACAAAGATCGTTCGATAAATTAAAAAACCTATTAATATCGCCGCCGATACTACTACATCCCGACTTCACAGTACCATTTGAAATACACGTGGACGCATCACAAGTAGCAATGGGAGCTACCCTGGTACAGAAGATACAAGGTCGGGAACATGTGATCGCATACTACAGCAAGGCATTCACTAAAACCCAACAAAAGTACTCTACAATTGAACGAGAAACTCTAGGGGTAATCTCCGCAATGAAAGAATTCGCCGGCTACATATCGCTGACACAATTCACGCTAGTAGTATACACAGACCACAAACCCCTAGAATACATACAAGGACTAAAAAACCCGCGAGCAATGGTGGCGAGATGGCTATTGGAGCTACAGAGCTATGACTATAAGCTCAAATACAAAAAAGGCAGTAGACACTTAGACGCCGATGCACTCACCAGACCACCACTGGCACCCACCGTCAACCTCACATACATGCAACTGGACCCGAATAACACTAGAGATGCACCAAGACTAACACACCAGGAAAACGAATGGGAACAACAAGCGGACACGGTCATGCAAACAGAAGAAAGACCTAAGAAAAACAAAACGAGTTTCAGACAGGGATTGGAGGAAATGGAACCGATTGACTGGAGCAACTGCCAAAGAGCTGACCCAGAAGTCAGAGCATACATACAGTACCTGACAGAAGGAACTATACCGGACTGGGTCAGATGGAAGCACGGATTCAGGAAAACATTATTTATCATGAAGGCAAAACAACTGGGCTACGAAGAAGATAAACATATCCTATATCATGTGGACAGAAGAAACAAAAACACGCGAGGAGAGAACACACTACAGATTTACGTACCGAAATCATTACAAAACTTCATATTACGACAATGCCACAACGCACCATTCGCAGGACACTTTGGTTTCATCAAAACATACCAGCGGCTAATCAGGAGATTCTACTGGCCAAACATGTATTCAGATGTGCGAGAATGGTGCGACTCATGCAGGCGATGTCAGAAGGCTAAGACGCCTCGATTACCAAAGGGTGGGTTCGCAGTCAACTTCCCTATTTTGGAGCCAATGCAGGTAGTGGCAATGGACATCGTCGGTCCACTACCTCAAACGGCTAGGGGCTACAAGTACCTGTTAGTGATTACAGATCACTTCACCAAATGGTCAGACGCGTACCCTCTGACTAGCCACCATGCTACGGATGTGGCTCCAGTGTTTGTGAAAGATTTCTGCTTCCGATACGGCCTGCCAAAACAGGTATTAACGGATCAAGGCAGAGACTTCACTGGCCGTTTCTTAACAAAGGTGATGAACATGCTGTATATTCATCCAAAGAAGACAACAGCATTCCATCCCCAAACGGACGGCCAAACAGAGAGATTCAACCACACAATAGTTGAAATCCTAAAATCATTAGTAAATGCACAGCAAAATGACTGGGACTATTGGATACCATATGCATTATACGCATACCGAACCGCAGTCCATCACTCCACCAAGTATTCGCCATTCCTGATGATGTTTGGAAGAGAACCCAGGATACCGATAGACATGCTCTCAGAAGAGAAAGTACAAATTCCAGATAAATACAAGATGTCACACTGGGCAGATGTACTGGCACACCGGCTAAGATACGCATATCAGATAGCCAAGAAAGCAATACTTAGAGCCAAGAAAGACCAAGCTAGATACTACAATAAGAGAAGGAGATTCGTAGATTACAAAGCAGGACAACTAGTATGGATCAATGTACCATACAGGAAAGAAGAAGAGGGTAAATTCACATGCAAGTGGAGAGGACCATACAAAATACTCAGCAGATCGGGACCCACAACATGTTTAATCGAATTACCCGAAGAGAGCCAAATGAGTAGAGTGTTCAACGTTGAAAGATTAAAACCTTTCATCGATTCATTCTTACGACCAGACGACGAAGATGTACAATATGACAAACACGAAGACTGGATAGATGAACTGATAGAACAATTTGAAGATAGATTCGCGCTGGATATAGCACTGGCACTCTCTGGCAATCACTAGATTGGGACAGCACTAAATCTACCTCCAGCCAAGAGTTGGTCTACGGTTATGAAGGTTTCTGAGTGCTAGTCAGAATAGCAAGAAGACGACAAAGACGAAGGAAACAACACCGAGACGTTGTCTAAAGAAAGGAGGGAGTTGTGTAAGATACATATATCACCAATCTTGTACTAAGTCACTCATGACTATCGTGCCTTAAGCACGGAATAAAGAAGTAGGAGAGCCACCGGCCGCTCCTCGATTAACTACCTAAACCATTCTTACATCTATGCGACAGTAAATAAAATAAATACATGATGGCGTGTTAAGGTGTAAAGACATCATCTATGTGGCACTCGATAGCAGAATTTTTTTCATCTTTTTTGACTTGGGAATGACAAATTTTAGAAAGCTACCAAGTTATTTATTACCTGATGATGCATCAAATAAAATCCATATATTTGGTAAATGCTTTCACTGGTGCAGTCGTAGAGATTTAGCTTCACTTGTATCTATACGTAGTCGTTCCAAGGTCCTAAACAATATTATGGCTTTTTTGCTTGATCAAAAAGGTACCACAAGACTCGATGATGTTTAATGACTTACCACGTTAACTTAAGGGAACGCAAACTCAGTAAGGCTTAACTTCAATCTATTTATCGAGCAATACTCTGCGTACATTCCATCCTTGACCAGTTTGCTGACGGCCTAGCATCTTTTTTTTACTCTTTTTTTTTTTATCATTTTTATATTTAATACTTTCCCTTCTTCCTTCTTTCTTCTAAGAACATGCTTACTTTGGTAATGTATACAATATTTATAACAAAGATAACCAGTAGGAGAAATCTTAGTTAAAGAATGCCTCTGAATTGACTGACAACGTCTTGAGAAGCTTGCACTTGATTTTCGTAACTTTTCAAGCCTTGATCTTGCAAACACAAATACTACTGATAAGGCATGTGAAATAACACATTACATTACAGGGCGTAAAGTATCTTGCAGAGCCTTTAAAACGAGATTGATGTACATTAACCTCAAAGGTTGCAAGAAACTTGGGAATCAATCCTTACTTGCTCTTGCATTCAGTTGCCCTAGTTTACCATTCCTTGGCTGTTTAGTCGTACGTCATAGCAACTTACTCACAGATTGTCGCCTTTTTTAAATAACTTACTTTATATAGACGCTACCACTGAGGACTTGGTACTTTGGTGAAGGAATTCGGTGGAGAATTGGTTTTCGTTGATTTATATTAGGCAAAACACCAGAAAAAGAATTTATTGTTTAGTTGCACGTTTTGCGAACCAAAACATTGTAGATAAGGTTCCTATGTGTAAATAGCTATCAACAGCGTTTGTGAGCGTTTTAAGATGTGCATTATCTCTTTTTGAGTAATTACAATAGAATTTCAGTGAAGAGGAACAATGCAACAACCCAAAAAAGAAGTTCTCGGTTACTAACATGTTTTTTGAACCAAAACTTTGCTGCAATGGTTTCCAAGTGTTCCAATAGCGTGCGCAAGCCTTTAATAGCGTTTTGATATGTGCATTATCCATATTTGAGTAATTACAATAGAATTTTCAGTGAAGTGCACTCTGTATCCCACAATTTATTTCTCAGCTGTTTTTATGGGTATAAAATGAAACGAAAATAGTTGGTAAATTGTAGTAGTTGCAGTGTGTGCACCACGCGTGGGGCTTCCTAGCCATTTGGTCGAAAATATTTAAGGGAGTCCTCCGTCTAGCTTAGTGGGTGTATGCATTGCGAGGTGGAATTGTCAAAGTTCCATCTTAATCCGACGTAGTGTGAAAGCTTGAATCGTTACATTAGCCAGCATGTCCTCGTAAGTAGCACGTAATTAACTTAGGAACTCGGTCTGGGCCAAGAAAATTATAAGGTCCGATACAGAGGTGAGTTCTGCCGTTAGGGAAAAGCTCTATATAAACTTTGACTAGGTGCTGCAAAGCATCCTACGATCGTTATTTTTGTTGCTAGGTTATATTATCTTTACTGCTTAATCTAAAACAATTTTTACGATCCATAAAGTGCAACTATTTTGTGATACATTGTAAAATCAATTAACTGGAAATGTTGGTAATTTCTTGATTTATTTTGTGCAAGTAGCTTATTTTCCTTAAAATCTGTGTCAAAAAATTGTGTTTAGGGCGTGATTAAGAGCTCAGTATTAGACCCCTAACAATTGTTCCCAGTTGAAGACAGAGTCATGCCTTAGAGAAATCTATGTAAATTGCAAAGATATCTTTGTTGTTTGCTTCAGCATTTTCAATGATACGGCAAGCTAGAATTATGGTTATGGCAGAAATGATTCCTTGAAGTACTTTTGAGACCTCACTTCCGGAGGTTCTAACTGAGTTTCCACGGGATCGCTCTATCCACAGCTGAGCTCTTCGCCACTTACCAAATTTTAGCATTAATTCTATTGTTAGTTTATTATGAGGTTTGAAAAAACGGTTGTATGCGCAACAAATTACCACGTGACAGTGCAAATGTGAGATTTGCAAGTTCTGTCAGCAGTGCCATGTCCGTCAGATTGTCTAAATAGACAACACAAAAACCCATTAATTTACAAATACGTTGATCTAGAATTGACAAAAACTTGCAAAAAAAGCCACTTTAAGTTAACTTGAATGATTGATGATAAGTATTTTACTGTTAGGTTCAAACAGAAGATATTCGTACTTCCTTGGTAGTTAAAGTATAAGGGAAGATGGCTTGTCTCAACTTAGGTACAAAGAAAGCAATAATCAGACCAACAGCAATCTACCATACAAATTTAGTTTGAGAAAAATAAATGAAAACAAGAAATGTTTTCACATACGAACACAAGAATGCCAAATGTGACACCTAACACCAAACCAACATTTACTGATGCTGATGCTCCATCATCACAACTATCAGATCTTGATGTGATCACAATTACACTAGCAAAAGTTAGAGATTCAGTGCAAAGATAAAAGCATACGATGAAAGAGTCTGCTCAATTCTCGCCAATACACATTCTGGTGAAAGAACTGTAAAAGTGCCATTGATACAGTTGCTGTTGCTTCGTATTACTTCTCTTCTTGTCTCGCCAACACTTGTGTTATTATCACTTGTGAAGTCAATGATGAACGTTGTATTTGATGGTATCACAATACATCCTAAACATTGGATTATCCAATAAACGTGTTCTAAATAACTTGTGATACAAGACATACCTTCAACTTGAAGAAAGCCTCCTGGAACGATTGTTGCTATCTCTGAGTTTACAAAGTCACCATTTATTATCAAACGACTAGACAGCACTATTTCAGGTGGTAGACTACCCACTGTTGGTGCAGTTGTAGGTGATAAA
The DNA here is from genome assembly GCA_038496445.1 of Trichosphaerium sp. ATCC 40318. NCBI lineage: Eukaryota > Discosea > Flabellinia > Trichosidae > Trichosphaerium > Trichosphaerium sp. ATCC 40318. The sequence goes on along the minus strand of JALMLS010000338.1, from coordinate 14,110 downwards.
GTTGGTACAGTTGTAGGCGGTATTGTGGTTGGTGGTATTGTTGGAGGAATGAAAGTTTTGCCTTCACAAGTAACTATTCAACACTGTAAGCGAGTAAATACATAATACTGTGTACCATTAGTTTGGCAATCTACAAAATATATGGTGATATCAGAGTAGCTGCAGCCACATGTAAGATTTGTTGGTGTTGAAGGACAGTCAAAAACGCTTCCAGTATCTATTTCATAAATTAGTACAATACAATTGCTTGTGCAGTACTATTGTTGAGGTTGTTTTCGAATGTTGTTGTATTTCTAAACATGACATTTAGTATTCTTACTGTGTTGTTAGTTAGTGTACCTGATTGTAATGTCCATGGAAGAGCCGATCAATGCAGGGGATATTGTAGTTGTTGAATTATTTTGTACTTGTTTTCTAGAAGTAGGAATCAGGTATTTACTATTAAATTTAGGCAGAACGTTACACGCAACCAAACCACAACATTCAACTTTACAGCAATACTATTGCTTGAATACTAAAATGTCTTGCTTGTACTGACCTTGAAGGACTTCTTCCTCGCTGTATGTCCAAATATCTCTATGTATCGTGTATTTACCATCAAGACTCGTTCTTATAGTTATTCACAAATAGAGTCTCTCCTTTTCTTTCTCCTAAAACTCACCTTCGCTTTTGTTGTTGTTGTACCATCCTTCCCACGTTCTAATGTCATTTGTTATCATGCCTTATCTACGTGATTTAATGTATTTAAACTCTTCCATGTCATGTATTACAAATTTTGATGTTAATTAAACGCCACAATAATGTCGCTACACATTTGATACTAACTAAAGGAAAGTTTATTGAACGTTCAATTGTTTGTCTTGGTACTCAATAAAGTCAAGACGCTCAAGTACAGTGAATCCAAGCCTTTTCATAACCTTTCCTGTGACATCATTCAAGTCAACGCACATACGATTCAGTTTGGATCCAAATTTTTGTGCTCTTGATTTGTCAAACCCTGCTGATATCAAAGTACTCACCCACTCAATTTTTTCACTTGATTGTACGGTTCTTTCAGACGGTTTCGGCTTCTAACAGAAGTGAGTACAATCAAAAAAAAAACGGTAGCTTGTACATTTACTTTAGCAACATCTGAATGAGTTGTAACAAATGGTGTACTAGATAAGTTGATGGTATTCTAAAAACCAGTTAATTAATACAAAATAAACATTTTTTATATTGATGTACCTTGTTGTCAATTACGGAAACATTTGGTTTATTTATCCATGAATTTTGAGGTATTACTGCTCTTGGATCATTTTGTATGTTGTCAGAACGATTATCATCATTTGGTTGGTCATACTTCTTTATCACTATTAGCTACACTACTTGATTAGAACATACCTTATTGTAGTCTGTATGGCTTTGACTTATGTTGAGGAAGTTGTTGTCTTGATTTTGGTGTATTTTAAAGGCTTCAAGTGCATCTTGAATGATATCAAGGTGTTCAGGAGCATCTCCAAACTTGGTGTAATCACGATTGGGATCAACCAAAGCTTTTGACAAGTACTTATCTTTTTTGTCTTCTTTTAACTCTGCATTCATTGCTTTCACAGCATCATCGTTTTTATCTTTTGTGATTACTTTATTGGCTGGTTTAAAGTGCTTGTAGATTGTCAGACAAAAAGAAAGACAAATAAGATTTCAAAGTACCTTTTCATAATTGGTGAATGTTAACTTTTGTTGTGTTGATTCACCATAATAATTACCTCCACCTGTGACCAACTGAAAGTCATGAGATATTGCCAAGTAATAAAATTGTTTATTGGCAAACTCAAGATATTTTCCAGGTAATTTTAATGGTTTGTTTGATTCAAACGAATCAATCCATTTCCCTTTACCCCAACCAAACAAACAACCTTCATCATCAATCGCAAATGATGTATACACACCAGCATGTACAGATTTGATGTTATTGAGTCCTTTGATGATACCCTGGCCATACTCATCATCAATACCCAACCCAAGACGCCCATACAAGTTGTATCCAAAAGAAAATACTTGTCCTGACTTGAGGAGAACAAGTACATGACTATCACCAATGGCAATATCAGTGGCATCATCAATACTTGGAACACATGAAATTGTCTTTAGATTCAAGAATAATGATTTATCATCTGCTTCATCTCTTGTTGTTTGAAACACATCTTCTGTTGTTCCCCAAAGAAAGACATGACCTGTTGATGTAATTGCTCCACTTACACACGAATTAGTTTGAATTTTTTGAACATTTCGAAGATTTGGAATAACCGCTGGTGATGAAACTGTCCACTTGTCGAATGAATGACCCAATCCTTGATATGAGTTGTTTCCCCAAGAGTAGACATGACCTGAATGTGATAACGCCATACTCACATAATAGGCAGAGACTTTCGTGATATTGTTGAGATTTGGAACACGTGTTGGTGACGAAACAGGTGACGCAAAGTCACCCAGACCCAATGACCCGTTTGAATTCCAGCCCCATGCATACACAATACCGTTTGAATCAACTGCAAGGCTATGAAGCCAGCCAGCAGCAATACAGACGATATTTATGACTGATTTTATTGGTCTTGCGATAGAACTCGAGAATTCGTCTGTATTACCCAATTGACGCTCATCGTTTAGTCCCCACGTGTAAACAAAGCCATCGTCTGCGATTACCATTGAATGGTGTAAACCAGTGGCCAAGCGGTTAACATATTGTAAATTAACTGACGAAGTGCGAGGTTCTGCCATGCTTGTATTGCGTTGAAATACATCAATTCAAAGCAAATCTGTTTGGCTAACAAAACGGAGAACTAGTGGTTCAATTAACGGCTCAGCTATAAGTGACTGTAGACCTGAAAACAAGTCGGAATTAAACCGGCTAATTAGCTCTACAATTGTTTCACAAAAAAATGTTGGCTTGTTCAGCACCACTTGCATGTCTGAAGTTCTACATATTCTAAAGAGGTTCACACATAGTTTATGCACTAATACAAGCGGTCAAAAGCCACCATTAAGATGTTTAGACGGTATAAAATGGACCAAAAAAAAGTCGACAGGCTTTTTTTTTTTTCTCGCATGCCATTCCATTCTTTATGACGTTTTTTTACTCTTACTCTAACAGACAGCTTATTCTGGAATACTTGACACAACTCTAAAACAAGAATATGAAACACCTACAATGCGCGCATTGTCGTTTAGGTTGAACGAAAAGCGTTCGTTAGACATGTAATCAAGCTTTTTTTTTATGGTGATAGTGTTTTAACGTACTACAGGTAGAGGAGCGGCTAAGTATAACAAAACACAACGATTGGTATAGCGTTTCATGGCAAGATATCGTAAAACTAGGCGGGGGTGCTTTAAATAGGTAAATTAGATCGTTTTACGACGTTTATTGTAAAATATTACAAATGGCACTTACATTCACGTACGAAGGATGTTTTCGCACGCTATTAACCCATGTATACCCAAATGTTAAATGGAACAAGTGGCTTTTCAGTACGTTTGATTAAATACGCCTGTGTACAGCTCCGTAGACTATTTAATGATTAACCAACGCTTAAAACGACGTGTTAGTTAAAAAAGCATAACAGCTAACAATTTACGTTAGACGCTGTACCATTGGACTTTTGGGAATCACAGGATAATAAAATAGCGTTTATGAATCATGTACGACACTTACACATGATCGCTTAGGAATATGGTAGTTACAGGCTACAACGGATCTATTCAAGTAGTTGCAAGGTACAAGTGTTTTAGTTCTATTTAAGGGCGCTCCCTTAATAAGAAAAATAGTCGAAATGTTGCTGTAAGCAATTCACTTTTCCATGAACTGTTCTATGACAGAGGATTTGGTGAGCCTTTGGGATTATGGATTGAAACAGCCGAAACAGTTTCTGTCAATAATTGTCATTTTCATCATAATTTTAACGGAGTAATACTCCTGAACAGAATGGCAGGTAGAGGTAATATTTGGCCATCACTTGTTTCTGTTATAACTCTTTGAGCATAGGATTTGTAGCTACATTTATCAATGTTGATAGAGTACGTTTATGACTTGGTTTGTAAATGCTAAGATCATTAAGGTTGTAATCGATTCTTGTTCGTTTGAGGACAATCATGTAGTTGCAAGAACTATCTGTATGTACCAGTCTCACATATATACTTATTGGTAAACAGCACAACTCGAATACTTCACCTCAGTTGTACACATAAATTCAGTTGATATTAAAGTATTAAACTCTACTTTTATTGGGAACAGTGTGGAAGAAGCTGATCCATTTGAGGACAGATGTACTGGTACACGTGGTCTATCCGAGCGACATATTAATTGTGTAATAGCTGGAGCATTGGTGTTGGACGGTGTATCAAGCAGCGGATCTGCAGTGATAGATTCTTGTGTATTTGAGAATATTACATGCGTGTAACGTTCCACCTAATTGTAATAGCCAATAACTGAATTCTTGTTTAGAAAACTAACAACAATAATACAATCCCCTGTATTGATTGGGTCTTCTGTGAGCATTACAATAAGGTACACTACTATTATTGTCTACGCATCAAGAATACTAAATTTCGTGTTTAGAAACACAATATTTGAAAACAATGGTATGATGTAGTCATGGTAAGTAATTGTACTGATATCTGGAATAGACGCTGGAAGCATTTTTGATTGTCCTTCAACACCAACAAATTTCACATGCGGCTACTCTTCTATCACCACATATTTTGTAGATTGTCAAACTAATGGTACACTATTTGTATTTGCTTGCTGACAGCTGTGAAATAGTTACATGTGAAGTCATTCCTCCAACACCATCACCGACTACTGCTCCGACAATATCGCCTACGACTGCACCAACTGCACCAACAGTGGGTAGTCTACCACCTGAAATAGTGTTGTCTAGTCGTTTGATAATAAATGGTGACTTTGTTAACTCAGAGATAGCAACAATTACTCCAGGAGGCTTTCTTCAAGTTGAAGGTATGTCTTGTATTACAAGGTATTTAGAACACGTTTATTGGATAACCCAATGTTTAGGATGTATTGTGATACCATCAAATACAACGTTCATCATTGACTTCACAAGTGATAATAACACAAGTGTTGGCGAGACAAGAAGAGAAGTAATACAAAGTAACAGCAACTGTATCAATGGTAGTATCACCAGAATGTGTATTGGCGAGAATTGAGCAGACTCTTTCATCGTATGCTTTTTATCTTTGCACAAATGTTTACTTTTTCGCTAGCATAGTTGTTATTACGATCTGATAGTTGTGATGATGGAACAGAATCAACAAATATTGGTATGGTTTTAGGTGTCACATTAGGTATTCTTGTATTGGTACGAATGACGCATGATATTTCTTTCTTGTGTATTATTCATGTTAATTTCTATTGTAGATTGTTGCAGCTGTGATTGTCACTTGCTTTGTGCCTAAGTTGAGAGAAGCCATTTACCCCTATGAAAATACAACGAAGGAAGTAAAAATTGCTTCTATTCCCAAACTAACATGTACAAGAATCTATAAAACATAACAGAGTCCATTTAAAATTGGTTTTATTTTTATTGGGCTAAGAGGACTTGCAATGAAAGCTTGATACCACAACGTTGCATATGGAATGAAGCAACAGAAAACCTGTAGCAACTTGTTTACATCTCTACTGTGCTGTAGAATGTGTTCTTCAAGTTGTCAAACCATAAGCATCTGCTATATACAATTCTATATACTAGATAATGCTCCTAAAAAGCGTTATTATGCCACTTGAAATGCTTTTTCGTCATTTTTAGAACGTGATAGTAAGTCTACAAGAAGTTTATGTGTCGAGTATGAGCAACAGTTGGTTGGTTGCAGTGCGCCGCAAGCAAAAACAAACTGCGCAAATCTGCAGGTACACTTTGAGATTTGACTGATCTATTGTCGTTCTCATTCAAGTTTTCGATAGTCAGATCTGACACATCTGATAATTCTTGCAAATCTCACGTTTTAACTGTGATCTGCTCTCATGCCGGTCTAGCGAATCCAACCGTTTCGCCCCACGTGATTTAACAAACACGCAGCACAATTTTATTTACATAGTTGACCCAGCTGCGTTTACAAAGCTACAGCAACGTTGGTAGTGTTTTGGGAGGTTTTAATATTATACTAAGCTGGCTTCTGTTTGTATGCTGCGAGATGGCTTTCGTTAGCATGGAGTAGGCGTTAGTGTAGCGCTAGTAAGTTATATAAACGTACATTGATTTTTGAAGCAAACATAGAGCAAACAGTGTTTGGCGGTAATGTTTGGCGGTAATGTGATACCTTTGAAGGTTATCATTGCTTTTTAATTCGCTTTCAGCTCATTGAACACTTGTTGGTTTGATCATACCGTGTACAGTACATAGGTAAAATACTGCAATCATGCCGTGGTCTATTGAACATTGAATTTGACAAAAGTCATGGATATGCTAAAGTTCTAAAAACTCACTTTCTAATAAAAGTAAAGCTTGAATGAGACAGGCAATACGCTCAAGATAACGCAGTAGGCGGTTACCAACAAAAGTGTTCACCACAATCACTCAGAACACATCACACTTTATTTTCAGTGTAGTTTTCGGAGTTGTTGTAAAAGTTCAGAGGTGACAAATCCTTGGAGCCACGGAAGGTAGGTTGGATTTTTTATTTTTGTGTGAGGTACCATGGTGTTATATGTGTAGTCTTTATGTTTGGATATCTGCATTACCTATTTTGTTAGTTCGACGAGGTTGTTAGTTGGTTTGGTTTTCCTTTTAGATGCCATTTGTCATTGTAGATTGAAACCACCTGTGAGTACTAAATTGCTCTATATCCTCTATTTTGTTAAGAGTTTGCGTATGATGCGGTTTGTGTAATTTGGCATCAATTTTTAGTGTTATGTTGGCAACTGCATATGTGCTCGAAGCCTTCTATAATAGATATGTTGTTCTTTGCATAAGGTACAGAGGGCGGCTGGGTATTTGGGTTGGTTGACTAATAGCATATCCAAAGGACCTCTTCAAGCCTACCAGAATCCATTAAAATTTGGTTAGCGCTGATTGGAGTTGTTGGTGTTTGCGATTTAGGGTATGTGCACGCTCAACTTTGAGTTTTTGTTTTAGGGGTAGGGCGGCCAGTTTTCAATTCCAAGGATGGGATGGCTGATGTAGGAGTGGTTGAAGAGAACTGTGTTGTTAAACTTGAAGATTGGTTGAGAACTATTCCGAAATAGCTCTTTTGTTTGTTACTGAGCCGTCTGGCAATGAGGTTAAAACCTATGGCTTGGTGGCATTAGTTTTCGAAGGTTATTTTGTTAATCTTATATCGTATGTGTTCATCGTTTTTGACATTGTTATTGTTGATATGTTATTTGGAGATTGAGGTTTTGTAGAATGGATGCAGCTATGGGGTTGTGTGATTTGGGTTTGGGTGTTTGTGCGTCTTGTACACTAAGGTGGTGATTAAGTGATTGATTGGGTTAATAAAATTGAAAGCTGCCACTGGGCTTGACCTCTGATTGTTGTTGTTGACGGTACAAAATTTCTAACGTTTCTGTGTCAAGGAACACATTTCTAACATATGTGGTAACACCTCTGTTCATGAGCATCCTTAACGTGGTCAACTGTTTTGCGATACATGGTAAAATCAATATAACTGGACATGTTTGGTTGTTTCTAAATATTTAGTGCAAGGACATAACTTCATTTACAAGTGATTTTGTTCTTAGAGCTATAGGACTATGTTTTTTGCCTTATTTTTGGATGAAAATGAGGCTACTGGTTTTCCTCTCTTCTGAATGGTTTTGGACGCTCTACAATAGTTAAAGACTGTGAGCAGTTAAAACGGAGTTTCCACAAGATAGCTATATACAGCCGAGCTCTTCGCCACTTACCAAACTTTCGCATAAATTCCATTGTTAGTTTATTTGTTACGTGGGTTTGAAAAAACGGTTGGATTCGCAACAAATTACCACGTGACAGTGCAAATGTGATATTTGCAAGTTCTGTAAGCTTGTCTGTATAGACAACACAAAAACCCATTAATTTACAAACACATTGATCTAGGATTGACAAAAACTTGCAAAAAGTCACTTTAAGTTAACTTGAATGATTGATGGTAAGTATTTACTGTTAGGTTCAAACAGAAGATATTCGTACTTCCTTGGTTGTTAAAGTATAAGGGAAAATGGCTTGTCTCAACTTAGGTACAAAGAAAGCAATAATCAGACCAACAGCAATCTACCATACAAATTTAGTTTGGAAAAAATAAATGAAAACAAGGAAAAAGAAATCATACAAACACAAGAATGCCTAATGTGACACCTAACACCAAACCAATATTTACTGATGCTGATGCTCCATCATCACAACTATCAGATCTTGATGTGATCACAATTACACTAACACAAGTTAGATATCAGTGCAAAGATAAAAAGCATACGATGAAAGAGTCTGCTCAATTCTCGCCAATACACATTCTGGTGATACTAATGTAAAAGTACCATTGATACAGTTGCTGTTGCTTCGTATTACTTCTCTTCTTGTCTCGCCAACACTTGTTGTTATTATCACTTGTGAAGTCAATGATGAACGTTGTATTTGATGGTATCACAATACATCCTAAACATTGGATTATCCAATAAACGTGTTCTAAATACCTTGTGATAAAAGACATACCTTCAACTTGAAGAAAGCCTCCTGGAACAATTGTTGCTATCTCTGAGTTTACAAAGTCACCATTTATTGTCAAAGGACTAGACAACACTATTTCAGGTGGTAGACTACCAACTGTAGGTGATACAGTTGTTGGTTCAACTGTTGGTGCAGTTGTAGGCGATATTGTGGTTGGTGGTATTGTTGGAGGAATGAAAGTTTTGCCTTCACAAGTAACTATTCAACACTGTAAGTGAGTAAATACATAATACTGTGTACCATTAGTTTGACAATCTACAAAATATGTGGTGATATCAGAGTAGCCACATGTAAGATTTGTTGGTGTTGAAGGACAATCAAAAACGCTTCCAGTATCTATTTGATAAATTAGTACAATACAATTGCTTGTGCATTACTAATGTTGAGGCTGTTTTCGAATGTTGTTGTATTTCTAAACATGACATTTAGTATTTTTACTGTGTTGGAAATAACATATTAGTTAGTGTACCTGATTGTAATGTCCATGGAAGACCCGATCAATGCAGGGGATGTTATAGTTATTGAATTATTTTTTCTAGAAGTTGAATCAGGTATTTACTATTATATTTAGGCAGAACGTTACACGCATGTAATATTCTCGAATACACAAGAATCTATCACTGCTGATCCACTGTTTGATAGACCACGCAAGACCAATGAGCTAACTATAACCAGCAATTAATATGATACTTGGCTAGAACATGTGTACCAGTACATCTGTCCTCGATTCTTGGTATTTCTTCTTCCACAGTATTATCAATGAAAGTTGAGTTCAATATCTGTACATCAATTGAATTTGCGTATAGTACTGAAATATAGTAATCAGAGTTTGCTATATACAAATGAGAATATATGAGGACTACGATCTGCATACCAGAACGGTTTGCAAGTACGTAATTGTTTTTGAACAAACAAGAGTTGATTGTAACCTAAATAAATGCATGTGTAAATATTTAGCCTGTTGTACAAAGTCACAAATTACTCTATCAACAGCTCTGAATGTAGCAACAATTCCTATGTGTAAATAGTTACGATCAAACAAAATAAGGGAATCGAATATTACCTCTCCCTGTCATTCTATCGACAAAAAGCCCTCCCCTAAAATTATGTTGAAAATGACAATTATTCACAGAAACTGTTTCGACTGTTTCAATCCATAATCCCAAAGGATGGGCAAATCCTGTCTCATCGAACAGTTCATGGAAAAGTGAATTGCGAACAGCAACATTTTGGCTATATTTCTCATTAATTGTGACAAAATCGAAACAAATCACGTGTACCTGTCAAATATTTGAATAGAACTCTCATTGCCTGTAACTACCATATTCCTACGCAATAGTCAATTGATCGATAAACTAGACTTGTAATGAATGTACTCTACAGTTACATTTGTGAACTCGCTCAATCGGATTTTACAATCATCAAACGTAAAGCCTGATAACGAGATGCAAATGTTGTTATTCCCGTTCACCGCCTGCTCCTGTTCAAGTGTTTGAATTGCGCACGAAACAGTTATGCCTTTACTTAACGCTAAATAATTTGTTACAGAACCTTTCAACAGCGCCAACATACCATAAATATCTATACTTTCGGAAAGTTGGGCTTGAAACATGCTGCTAGGAAAATTTAATCCAGTAGAATTGAGAATAAGCGTGGTTGGCCCTTCGTTCAAGTAGCACTCCATATCAGTGCCACAAACGTGGTCACTTGAAGTTACAACTAAGACATAAAAATTAACAAACCTTGTCGCGTCATATCGCAATCGCACTATCGCGATGAATAATATTCGTACTTGTGTTACCGTGGGTACGTGCGGCAAGAGTTAAAAACAAAAAGGCAGCACAGAAATACAAACTCATTACCTACAGCAAGCATAAGTATTATTGGCGCGTAAAAGGGTTTTTTTAAGGTGTAGTGCGGCAAGGACAAAAAAGAAAAAGAAAGTACAGAAATAACGCAAAATCATTTACTACAGCAGGAATAAGCATTATTTGGCGTAATGAAGCGTTTTTTATACGGTAAATTTCTTTTTGAAACGCACGTGATGCTTTCCAAAACTATTATCAAAATAAAATTAAAATGTGCAATATGTTTTTGTCACCTCTCATTTGCTTTTAACTGCCCAGAGGCTTTATCACGACATTTAGCGGATAAATTATAACACTCTTTTGTGTACCAAAAGTAAAGTATTTGAACGTGAACAATCCGCACGTCAAAAGAACGTCACTGGTTGAAATTACAGATCACTCACATTAAAATGTGGGCTTTACCGGAAAGTATTATGGAAACTTGCCATGTTGAACTACTTGAAGAAACCCATTTTGGGTTTTCTAGATTTTCTTTTATTGTTAATGTACTGTTAGTCGTCGATATTATGGCAAAAAAGCTGAAGAGTACAGATGCTGATATCACGATTGGTCACTGCATACCATAGCAAACTTATTACGTCAATGTTAGTTATTTTAATCTCACAATATTCTTTTTTTGTAACATTTTTTTCTAGATTCGTTTGTTCTATCTTGGCGTCAGGGTAAAGAATCACACATACAAAAGCTTGTTGCTGAGTTTGAGAAATACGATATCCTGTATCATATTTGGTATCATAAATATGTACGCTAACTGTGTATTGTTGGTTTTTATCAGCTTGTGCTCCTTGAGCACTTGCTCATGATGCCTCAGTCTCGCCAATCGTATAACAAGCTCCGTTTATATGGGAACAGAAGTTACATACACTGTACAACAGTTTTAGGCTGAAAATGTAGATTGCTATCTAAAATCAAGCAACAATACTCTAGACGCCGCTGCTTACGCGTAGAGAGTGTGTAGGTTTCTACAAAACGCTGTTTAAAACAAAACGGCAATAAAAAGGTAAAACTCCCTAAACTCCCTCAATTATATTCTACCACGCATATTTAAACCCTATTCTTTATGTTACAGCTATTTGGACAGTCCTAGCCTTTAATGGTTACAAGAAAAAATTCCACATATAGAAAACTGTAGTCATGCACAAGCATGCTTGTACTTAAATAAACAAAACGATCATTGGGTTTTTTAATCACGTGGGTTACGCTTTCGTAATTATGTTGCTGAAATTTTGAGGCTTGACCTCAGCCTTCTCTTGACAAGGCTAAACAAATAAATTGCACTGTGAGTAACAAACTTATTCTCAGATATGACAGTATGTTGTTACAGTATTAGCTTGGAGCAGAAGAGACTTCTAGTTCCTTGGTTCGTAAAGTATAAGGGAAAATAGCATGCCTCGACTTAGGTACAAAGAAAGCAATAATCAGAGCTGCAGCAATCTACCATAGAAATTAAGTTGTGCGAAAAATACTGCGATAAAGCAATAAGGAGACATACCAGAAAAAGAATACCAAATATAACCCCTAAAACAATACCAATATAGGCTGTTCCGGATGCAGCATCACAACTATCAGACATTGATGTAATTACAAATATGCTAGATGCAAAAGTAAGGAGTTTGGTATGTAAAGGTTAATGAAGCATACGATGAGAGAGTCTGCTCAATTCTCGCCAATACACATTCTGGTGATACTAATGTAAAAGTACCATTGATACAGTTGCTATTGCTTCGTATTACTTCTCTTCTTGTCTCACCAACACCTGTTGTGTTATCACGTGTGAGGTCAATGATGAACGTTGTATTCGATGGTATTACAATACATCCTAAACATTGGATTATCCAATAAACGTGTTCTAAATAACTTGTGATACAAGACATACCTTCAACTTGAAGAAAGCCTCCTGGAGTAATTGTTGCTATCTCTGAGTTAACAAAGTCACCATTTATTATTAAACGACTAGACAACACTATTTCAGGTGGTAGACTACCCACTGTTGGTGCGGCTGTAGGTGATACAGTTGTTGGTTCGAATGTTGGTGTGGTTGTCGGTTCAACAGTTGGTGTTAATGTAGGAGCAGTTGGTGGCATTGTTGTAGGAATGAAAGTTTTGCCTTCGCAAGTAACTATTCAACACTGTAAGAGCAAATACAAAATACTGTGTACCATTAGTTTGGCAATCTACAAAATACGTGGTGATATCAGAGTAGCCACATGTGAAATTGGTTGGTGTTGAAGGACAGTCAAAAACGCTTCCAGTATCTATTTGATAAATTAGTACAATACAATTCCGTGTACAATTACAATACCATCGTTGATGGTTTTTTCAAACGTTGTTGTATTTCTAAACACGAAATTTAGTATGCTTGATGCGTAGAAGTAGTTTACCGAATTGTAATGTTCATAGAAGACCCAATCAATGCAGGAGAGTTTATAGTTCTTGTATCATTTTGTATTTTGCTAAGCAGGAATCAGATGTCTGCTAGTAAAATTAAGGAGAACGTTACACGCATGTATTATTCTCAAATACACAAGAATCTATCACTGCAGATCCACCGACAAAAACCAAAGCTCCAGCTACAGGAGATTAATATGACGCTTGGCTAGTGCACGTGTACCGAAACATCTGTCCTCTGTTGCGTTGCTTTCTTGCACACTATTCCCAATAAATGATGTGCTGAATAGCTGTACATCAGTTGAATTTATGTATACTACTGATGTGGGTTGTATATTTGTTGCTGCAAACAAATTAGTTCGGAATAAGTTTCAGTATTGAGGAGTACAATCTGTTGCAACAACTGAATTGGTTGCAAAGAAGCAAGAAGCAATTATAACCTTAAAATAAGATCAGATTATAGAAACCTAAGTTCACATGCGCACCTTGTCAACACTGATGAACGTAGCAACCATTCCTATGTTCAACAATTATGTGATCACAAATTACAATGTTTGCCGAGTATTACCTTTCCCTTGCAACGATGACAGACGAGATCCTCTTCTGTTATTAACTGCAAAGCCACAGCCATTGACAGATACTGTATCGGCTGTTTCAATCCATAATCCCAAAGGCTCTCCAAATCTTGAAAAGTCTTCCATCTCTTGAAAAACTGAATTGTGTACAGCAACATTGCGACTATTTTCATGTTTAGAAGGAATATAGAAATACAACACGTTACCTTTCAATTACGTTCAGAGACACTCTATTGCCTGTAACTGTTATGCTTCTAAGAAATCGTAAATTGAAAGTACAAACACGTGTAAGGTACGCACTCAATAGTAACATTTGCAAAGTCCATCAAGATGAATCTACAACCACGGTTTGTGAATACTGATAGCGAGATACTTATGTTTTGATAACCTTTCACCTGTGTACTAATAGATGCGCATGATACTTCTGTATTGATAGACAATCCTAAACAAAACATTTAGCAACATTCTCAACAGCATTGTCAAACTTACCGTAGATATTTATACTAGTATTAAGTTGGTTAACGCCATTTGTATGAAAAGTTAATCCGGTAGAATTGAGAATAAGCGTGGTTGGTCCTTCGTT
>JALMLS010000629.1:0-35758 GCA_038496445.1 Trichosphaerium sp. ATCC 40318 | reverse complement strand
TTCTCGCTCTTTGGCTATTATTAAACAAATAGTTGTAGAAATATCTGGTGGAACAGCAAGTGTAGTTAGAATAACAGCGAGATCAGCTTTTGTACAAGTTATTTATGGCAAGGATGAATTTGCGATTTTGAGTCGAGATACAGTTGCAACTTCAAGGTATACAATGTTTCTCCGCTTTGTTAGTTATACTGGAGGAGTACGTGCTGCAAAGCTTCCATAGTGTTAATTTTGCATAGGATTTGACGGTGTCGGATCCTCTTGAACTACATACTGGGACAACAGTGTATGATGCACAGTTAGGCTTTACATTTGCAAGACGTAAGTGACTTAACTTGTTAAGTTATCAGTACTAAACACGTGCACTTTAGCTACGAGTACTTACTTGATTGTGAGAGAATCATATTTTCCTATTTTTGTAAATGCGGACAAGCAAGTTAAAAAACTGAACACTAACTGTACATTACAACAACTGATTAAGGTACTTTTAACTAATCAACACTTAGTTATTCCCTCCATGACTTTACCAGTCAGAGACACAACAGCTGTTGCTATGGATGAGTGCTTCCTTTTCTTATTTCACAGGGGTAGTAACATCGAAACAAGGACAATCACTTCTCCATACACAGAGGTAAATAACAAAAAAGCTCTTTTGTTTACATGTCTTTAACTTGTGATTAGATGATGGACCTTACATCTAATAGAGGTGTCACAACTCACTTCTTTCGTGATGTCGCTTATGACCCTGTTTCAAAACAAGCTGCTGTGTTGTCATTTTTATTTTTAGATACAGTGCGACTGACACAGCTTACGCTAGACTGTTTTGATTCGCGACAAGTCCCTAAAAAAGTTCACGAAGATGTTATTGCAACAGACATAGAAATTGATTCAAAATCTAACAACGTAGTCATAGCTCCGGCTGCAAATGATAGTAAAGCATTTATAGCATCTGTAATAAGAACAAGTGGGCGTAGACAGACACTTCTGTTCTCCATCACAAGTGAAAACAATCACATTACAAACATCTTACCAAATGAACCTTATCAACCTGTAACTCAGGACTTAGCTTGGATACCCGAGAGTGGAACTAGATGCGGTTTAGGTGTGGTACGTGTTATCCATACTCATATTAATTCTAATAATAAATAAGGTTGTAACCCAAGGATCAACGACTGTGTCAATTTTTTTTGCTGATGAAACTTACTTATGCCCACCTCCACCCACAGCGCCACCACCATCAGATCCACCCACTACAATTCCCCCTTCTACACGACCGCCAACGAAAACATCTATTGCTAATCCAGTGACTACGCCATCACCAAATCCAATACATACTCCGTCAACTGCAGGACCCAGTAGTTCGAACTCACCTGCGCAAGCAGGTGTTCCTATTGAAGAGCCAACAACCAGTAGCCCTGATTCATTCACACCTCCGTACAATAGTACTCAACTATCTAGTGCAGTTGTATTAGAAAGTAGCATTGGTCTGCTTTGTGGATACTTGTTAGTCTGCCTTATCATATAAACAATATTGAAGTAAAGTACCTAAAAAGTCTTTGTTTGGTCAAAAATAAAAAAATAAGTTGAAAATGAAAATGAAAGTTCAAGCCGCTTTTCTTCTCTTCTCCTCTTTCATCGTTTTATCTGCATCTCAATGCGCTTGGCAAACACAACCAACAGTATGGAACACTGTTGGTAAATTCGTTCTTTACAAAATAGATCAACCAAACACGCACGTGATCCTCTGTTACCACCTGTTCACTCTTTGTGTCTAATGCTTGTTTTTCTCCTTTTTTAAACAACTTGTTTACATTTCTGTAGTCCTACTCTTCTCTCAACACAGTTGAGTCCTCCAGCAACACCAACATCATACAATAACTGGAAGAGTTGGGTACTGAAGACTTTTTCATCTGCAGTTGACCTCTTGACCAACGAGCACTTCTCGAAGTACGCAAACGCACCAAACGTACAAAGAAAGTAAAACACTAACTTGAAAAAAAAGAGACAACGTAAAATCTTCGCTGGTGCTGGATTGTCAACCAAAAATTGGGATGTTATGTTGGACGGAAAAGTAGGAACAATATCAAACATCACATGCCTGAATATCTGTTGTACAACCTCCAAAATGAAAGATTTCCATTAGATAAGAATCCGTCTGAGTTTGGCACATGGGTTCTTCAAAAGGCACGTGACAAAATAAAAAAGTGCCTGGAAAACGTAGCACAATTTGACTTGCGTAATGTTTAGGGGAATGATTGGCGCCTTTATGTACAACTAGGACCTGATGCCAGCGTTTCTCCAACATCACAAATCACAAGTGCTGTAAGCGCAGATATCAGATCAGGATACACTTTTGTTTCATTCCTTCACCTTCACCCTTTCTTTCCAAATTTACCAGGTGACATCGCTGGAACATGTGTGCCAAGCGATCCTGACTTGAATACATTCAAGTACTTCATGCAAAACGAGAACATGAAAAACGCATGGATCTGTAACGGCGTTTCAAGCTTCAAGTTTCCAATGACTCAATTGAATGTCTTCCTATCCGGTTCTTTGACGGGAGTAAAGAATACCACCAATGGATGTCTTGATTGTTTTCCAGACGATCAAAACATTGTAGATCTCACAGCAAGTAACGGCCATGTAGACCTATTGTAATAAACAAATACTCGTTGCTGGCACTTTTTTTCTTATTTTGAACCTTGACATGATGTCTGCGTCTGACAGACCAAGTACCACCTTTGGGAATGTAACTTACATATGTTGACTATGGCCTGACATAGTTTCAAGCTGAAATACACACGATACTGTTTCAGGCAAGTCAACATAATATCTAGTACATTTATGGTTCTGAATCGGAAGAATCAATCGACAGACTGCTTTCAATTCGAAAGTAGCTACATTGATATTGCCCTTGTATGAGATGAGGTGGTGTTTTTAATAATTATTTATTGAAATACATGTTCCTTTTGCGATTAGAGTACTCTCGCAAGGAAATCTTTTTTTGAAAAAACTAAAGTCTAAACAACTTGATTACATCAAGATGGTTACCAACATTTTATGACCTTCCTGTTGTGATAACACAAGGTGAATTTTTCACGTGTTCTCCACCTATCATAATACGTATTTCGTATTCAGAATTTTGTTCTGTAGGTGTGAAAGAAACTGAGCAATTGCCTTGTTTGTAAGGATTAACATTACTGCTTGGGTCAACTTCATTCTATCGTACCATCTTGATGATCTCTCAGTTTAACACCTTTGAGTTTATTTCCTTGGCCATCAACATCAAGACTAGCACCACCTGAGGTTAAACAAATTGTGAGCTATTGCATAGATTGTTGTGTAATTTGTTCCAAACTGTACCATTCAATACAGAAGCTCCGTTCATATCCTTTACTTGGATAGTTATAGTTACTTGTTCATTTGCTTTTGCGTGCTTAGAATAGAAAGCTTCGGAATGTGTAGCATGTGCATGTTTAACTGAATTCATGTCAGCAAATTGTTGTACATTTTTTCTCAATAGAAGTAACGTACTCTCGGAGCAGCTGACCTCAACATTTTGAAAATATGTATCTGTACCAACAAGCAAAGAGAATATGTGCTTTACCGGCTTTGTTGGCATAAATTCAAAAGAGTAAGAACAATCCTACACAGGAATAAGAATATCTTAGAGCAAAAAACAGTTGTTGGATAAAGCGGACGGCCGTACTCTATTATCTGAAGGTGTTATACGCATACGTGATGGTTCACTAAAAATCCAATTTATTTCATCTACTGGTAGCCTTCGAGACCTTCCCTATCAGTGGTTCAGTTTTCAGCAGAAAAAGTTGCTTTGATTTTAAACCGTTTTTTTTTTGGGATATCTTACCGTCTCATCCTTTGACAGTACAACCCATCTTGCTTTTTGACCAACGAACATCTCAGTAGGTCCCATTAAGGACAAATGACGTTCCTTTATAGACTTTAGACGATAGAAATAGAGAAACAATTGCCGTTTCTTAAAAAACCAGTAAAACCAAAAGCGTACGCCTCTAAAATCGCTGAGAGGCGATTCAATACGGTATTTTGCCATTTCTTCTTCGTCTCTGGCGCTAAGAGCTCCAGATATATCGGATAGAAGCTTAGATAGATCATTTCCTACACTGGCGCTATCACCTGTACTTTTGGGTACTAAACGAGGCACAATAGGTGTAACAACGCGTGGAGATGCCTGTGGAGTGATACTACCACCATAAGTACTTATTTCTGCAACGAGTTGCGCTAGTTCGTTTTCTATCATGTCGCTATCATCTTAGGCGCATGATTAGAACTAGAAAGCAAAAGTATAATAAACCGAACCAGCTTTTACAACAGGAGCAGCCTTTTCTTGCTTCTCTACGCGAGGAGATTCCAATTGTGATATTAGTGAGTCAATATCGTCCATTTCAGTTGTTCTAAATGCAAAAATAAGAATGCAGTGAGGCTGCGAATAAAAAAAGTCCAACGAAGTCCACACAAGACCCTAGCACAAAAACACCACAAAACGATTCACTTTTTGGCACTTGTTGTTAGCGAGTCTACACAGCAAAGTACATTAAACGACGCAATAGTATAAGGCTTAATTATAAAAGTTGCACACGTGCTTTGTTTTTAGTTTTTAGTATCTAATGCCTTGTCCATCCCAAAACCTGTGCTCACCTGCTTGTACACCTTGTATATAATAACAGCGCTGCCAGATTTGTCCATTAGTATGCCAATATCTTAGTACACCGTGAACTCTACCGTTAACGTAGTTGCATTGTTCTTTTAATTTACCATTTTCATGCCAATGTTTGTATTCTCCTTCAGTCTTACCATTTATTAGACAATACTTCTTTGCCAAGTTGCCATTTTCATGCCATTGCTTGTATTCACCTTCTATTTTACCCTCTACATAATGATATAGGGCTGCTATTTTACCGTTTTCATGCCACTCCTTGTACTCTCCTTCTCTTTTATCATTTGCAAACTCACACTTCACCCTTACTTTGCCATCAATGTACCACCTCTTGTATTCTCCATGTAGTTTACCCTCTTTGTATTTGCACTGCATCTTCAGTTTCTCGGAATAAGTACCAGTATGCCACTCCTTGCTTGTTCCGTGCAGTAGACCATGATTGAAGTACTGTTGACAAGCCAGTACTCCGTCTATTCTCTTCAACCACTTACCATTTTTGTTCAAGTCCTTATCAAACCTTGTTGTAGACGCCGCATATTTTGACATTAGAGGCCATTTAAGATATATCTCATTGTCCAAATCAATAATATCAAGTTGCAGCTCCACAGGAAGGTGTAAAACGCTGTAGTGCTCAGCAAGCTTGACGGTACTAGTCTATTTGAGGTGATTTAGTTACGTAAAGTTAGCTAGTAATGCAGTACCTTTTTATAGTGTGCCATCCTTTATTTATGATGGACACAGCCGTTGTGAAACGATAGTGTGCCATAGTGGTGAACTAACCAAAACCCTTTAACACAACAATCAAGTCCCTTTCTTTTTTAAATATATTAAGGCTCCTGTGTAGGAAATACCATTAAAAGAATATCCAATACCTAGAATGTATTAGTAAAATTTTCTTAGAATTGTTAATGTCTAGATTTCGTTGCATAAACCTCAAGCATCTAAAATATAGCGCAGGTACACTTTGGTTGTAACCAAAACATCCAATTTAACAAAAACAATACAACCACCCAAACAATCAATCCTACACTGAAAGCCAAAGGATAATACTTGAAACGTGTGACAAAGACAACTGTTGCTCGATTATGTCATGGTAAAGGAGGCCGATGCTATTCACAATGTGATGAGCACTTAAAGCGTACACGAAAGTATCGTAAACAGTTGTGTAGAAGTGAAGGTATCAAGCACTCAAGGGCGTTTATAGTATTTATCTCAAAGAGTGTAAGAACCGTGGTACAACAAAACTGGGGTCAGACAACACAATGTCACTAGCATCTTTAGTTAACTTGCAATTTGTACTTTATTTAGGATTCCATGTAATGCCTAACGCTTCAACAGCTTCCTTTGTAATTGCTGTGTTTTCTCCATTGATGTGTATTGATTTGAGAAACTTCAAGTGTGGAAGACAATCACTTGTTATTCCTGGACAATTGAAAAGTGTAAGATGCTCCAGATGTACTAACTGCTTTAACCCTTCGTCTGTTATAAAAGAAAAACTTATATCAAGATGTTTGACCTTAGTCAAACATTTAATACCATCATCTGTAACAGAGGCACCCACATAAATATGAACTATAGGTACATTACCAAGATGTCTAAGCCATGCGTCATATGTTCGACCAAGCACTATTGTATGTACATCTTTAAGAGCTTTTATCCCTTCAACAGTAATGTTATCACAGTTGTAAACATCTATTGTGTGTACACCACTGAGCGCTTTCAATGAAGTGTCTGTTACATTTGTTGAGCTCAAGCTAATACTATGAATATTATGCTTTCCTCCTTGTGTCAGTAAGACGATATCTCTATCTGTAACCTTTGTATACCCAAAATCTATGGTATGAACGCCAAAAAGGCATGATATGTCACTTTTTGATAGCTTCAAACCCCAAACAACATTAATTTTAGTGTTTTTAAGTAAAGGACTGCCTTTGAGAACAGAGAAATCAGGTATCCATTTCAATTTAATACTTTTGAAGCCGATATTGTAGCGGATGATGTTATTGAATAGATGAGAGACTGTAGAAGCTCTAATACGCTGTTTTTTATCCAAGTAGGTTAAAATATGTGTTAACGTCTCTGGCGGAAGCTGTTGAAGCGGTTTGATTTGTTTTATTTCATGTAAGTGACGTTTTGATGACATAAGGTCAGCTATTTCGTTTTTTACTAGATTGACCCACGTTGAGCACTTTTCATGTTCCGACATTTTAATGGTCTATTGCGGAAGGGTAGCGACATTAGTGTTACTAGTCATGTCGACAATAGATTTCCGTCAGGAAAACAAGCAAAACAACCATTGGTGGTATTAGTTTCTCCGATAAAAGTACGTATGGCCGATTTGGACGATTTTCAATAGAGTCAAAAGTGAAACCTGATCTGATATCTGCGTTACAGCACTTGTGATTTGTGATCTTGAATACACCCAGATCGCCACCACTTGGGCTACATGTTCCAGCAATGGCACCTGGTAAATTTGGAAAGAAACGTGAAGTTAGATGAAACAAAAGTGTATCCTGATCTGATATCTGCGCTTACAGCACTGATGTTGGAGAAACGCTGGCATCAGGTCCTAGTTGTACAAAAGCAATTTAAAATTACGTAAGTTAGATCTAATATGTCAACCAGACTTTCTCTTTCGAAACTGTTACAGAGCACGTGCTGCGTCAAATTGTGCTACGTTTTCCAAACACTGTATTTACGTTTTTACACGTGCCTTTTGAAGAACCCACGGCCTAAATGTCGTATCAGGTTCCACCATACTCCAGAGTGAGCGTTAATACGTTTGGTATAGCATAGTGGTTAGTACGCAACACAAACTCAGACGGAATCTTATTTTCCGGAATTGTTTCATTTCACTACCTTGTTATTCATATGAAATCTCTTTGTCGCTGTTGTCATTGATGTTAAGGGAGCAACTCGTGTAAGAAGTTATAAAATCTCCTTTCTGGTAAAACTCCACAAACGACCTTGTACATACTCTAGGTCCGCTATTCTACGCGTAAATAAGCGTATGAGGCCTAGCCACTTTTATCCAAGAAAGTTTGTTGTCAAATTGATGATTGATGCTGTGCCGGATATCAGATGATAACTTAATGCAAAAAAACGCAAGTGGAATTTTTTTCTGAATAATAGAATAATTAGGAACACACTCTATTTTTGGACCAGGTTTTAGCTAACCAAAAACAAAATTGTACCAACATAACAAGCAAAGCATAACTTGCAATGAATTACAGTGGACATGCATTTGTTCTCGTTGCCATCATTATCGGGTTGGCCGCAACACAAACCCCTAACGCCTTTATAAATTCTGATCCCAGTGGAATCCAAATACGCATGATTGCAAACGATAACATAGTTGTACACTGTACGTATCACAAAAAAAGTATTTATATTTTTTTAACAAATTATCGTAGCATGCTCAATCCCAGGGGTAAGAACAATGACATACTTGCCTTCTAAAAACTTGCTTTTTGTTGCAACACCTCAACAAAACCCAATAGCCTCAACCCTCCTTATTATGGACCCTTATACATGTCAAATACAAGTACGCACGTCTTTCAAGAGAATTGCAACGTTCAAATACTCAAAGTCGGCTATCGCTCCTACATTTGTGTTTTATTTTCTAATTCTACCCGAGAGCGATAGCCTTGGTCTATGTAACCTCAGTTTCAAGCAAACACAATACTAAAACTAACTATAGGAGGAATGCAATTTGAGCTTCGGGTTCTCTTCAATAAGCGTAGATCCAAACACTGAGATACTTTACGCCATTAGTAGTGCAGCAAATGAAATCGGAACTACGTTTTTTACCGAAATAGACTACTCAACCTGCAATACGACTGATATCACTTTTTCCCTTGCCTGTGAAGCTAATTTAACTGCCTCAGGATCAGCGCGTGCGTCTCGATTACATTTGCTACGTTACAAAACGAGTATTTCGCAAAACAATATTTTTTATTTTCTGAAATTCCTCATCTCCTTTTTTGGAAAGACTACAGGTTGGAAAACTGCCGGCTACGTTTTTTTTCGTTTCGTTTATTTTCGTACTTTACAAAAGAGTTAAACGTATTTGTACTTTTATGTTCCACTACTAATTGCTTTCAATCTATAGTCGTGTTTAGCGATTCAACACTGGTAGCAAGTAGTATTAATGGATTAATATCAGTTATTCCTTCTTTTAATGCACCAAATTGTATTGCATCTTCTACAACAGGCACTCTCGCAATACCTTTTCCCCCTGTTGGTATGTGTTTGTAATGTCTTAAGTTCCTTTTTTTTTTCTGATTTACTCTTCTTAGCACTCGCTTTTATTTCAGATGATGAAGTGGTTACATCGTCTATTTTCGGCTTCAGCAAATTTAATATCAACACAGGAGCAATATCAGACTACTCCACAAGTATATCAAATGGACTTATAATCACATCAATGTTCTATGATGTGTCAACAACAATCGCTCCTTTTACTACTGCATCACCTAGTACTGAAGCACCCACTCTACAACCTACAATAGCTCCAGATGGAGGTGTAATAGATGTATTTATCACTGGAAGAGGAGATACAGTACAAGACCAACCAGGATTTGATTATCGAATGATTTCAAACACAAATGTTATTGCTGGTGGTAAGTTACTGTTGTTTTCTACCTTATTTATTAATCCTTCTACCAGGTTGTTCTACACCAGGTCTGGGTAGTATTCCAAGTGCACTAGCATATAGCAGTGCTATCGATAAAGTCATATACATCAATTTAAATAGTAGGATATTCACGGTTGATCCTTACACATGTGAAATCGTACGTTGCTTTTTTGCAAACATTTTGTTGATCAGTGAAAAATTGTTTATGTATTAACTTCCTTGAATAGGATAGGACTTGCACTGTTGTCGCTAATACATTTGGTTTGATGGTAGATGCAGAAAGTGGAAGGATTTTTGGTGAGAGTTTAGGCCCTGTCATCCTAGAAATTGATATGGAGACCTGTGAATATTCTCATCATTGCAACGACCAAACAACACTAGCGTCTGGTGGTACACTACAACTATTAGTTACAAAAAGCTTTTTTTGCTAAATTGTGTTAGGTACAATTATCGGTGACGTTCTGTATATTGCTGGTACTAACCAAGTAACTCAAGCAACTAATTTTATGGCTGGTTCATGTTTGCCCAATACTTCAGCATCAATCCCCAATTGTGAAATGGCAGGTACGTCAATCAATCATTTTTTTTTACGTTCTCAAACTTACAATTACCTTAAAAGGTATCACACCAATATCAAGTGATGTTCTTGTTGGCTCTTGTAGAAATGGCAACTTAGTACACATCAACGCTACAACACTGTCTGTCATCAAAACAGAAGAGAATGTTACTGTCAGTTTGGGAATCTCTGCTTTCAAATACAACCCTCCTCCACCGCCAACTACTCAGCCACCACCTACAACTTTGCCTCCAACAACACTACCTCCAACGACTCTACCTCCAACAACTCTACCTCCAACAACGGCATCGCCTACCACAGAGACCCCAACAACACTGCCTCCAACTACTCTACCTCCAACAACACTACCTCCAACGACTCTACCTCCAACGACTCTACCTCCAACAACAGCATCGCCTACCACAGCGAATCCAACAACATTATCTCCAACAACAGCATCGCCCACCACAACGAATCCAACAACGCTACCACCAACAACAGCAGCACCAGCTCTTGCTCCAACGACTATGCCACCAACTACGCTACAACCAGGCACACTCCCACCGACAACGGAATCACCTACCGGAGAGACTCCAACAACCCTACCACCTACAAGTATTGCACCAACTACAAGTACTCCCTCAACAGCATCACCAACAGCCTTAGCAAATACACCTCCACCGACAGTTCCACAAAGTCCAACAACTACATCAATACCAACAACGCTACCGCCAACTACTACAACACCTACAGCTGGAATACCAACACAGCCTTCAAACCCTACAACAACCCCAACATTCGTGTCAGTAACATCAAGTTCTACAACAACAAAACTCTACATACTGTTCAATATGTTAATTCTTCTTGGTTTGTTCTGTTTTCTCCAATAAATATTTGTCGTTTTTGTATTACGTTTGTTGTTTTCTTAACGGCCTCTCATTAATTTTATACTTGTAAGACATATGAAAGGATTCTTGGACGCTGTAAACGAAAGCATCGATGACCACAATACTGAGTCCACCAAACAAGTTTTCCAGTGTTTACAGCCAACATTGACATCTAAAACCAGCGCTAGAGTACATAGCTGCTGGATTTCGGCGGTTTTAACATTTCTCAGCGAGCAACGATTTGTATCTCAAGTGTATACTGCAGTTTTACCGAGTACTAGGTAGGAATTTGTACAGTGGAAAAACTACAGTGATAGTCGGAAGCGTGCTCTAGGTGGAAATGACATTGTCTTAAGGCCTTGGTTTTTCATTGATGTACAGTATTGTTTCTTATTTTCGGTAGTGTTTGGTAAGCGCACTGATATGCAGCTAACACCATAAGAGAGGAGAAGAGAAGAAAAGCAACTTGGACTTTCATTTTGCTTTCAACTTATTTTTTTATTTTTGAGACTTTAACGTATCACGTGGTTTTAATGTTCAAAGTGCTTTTTACTACGATCAACAGTATACCTATAGGCCTTCATAATATTCATGGCTGCAAAATTATTTGCCATCATCTTGTCTCCATTACTTACCATTGATCTCCGGCGAGTCTTTGGACGAAGGATTCTACGTCCAGTGGTTGAGCGCTCCTTGATGTTGAAATTTACAAGACGGATTTCGTTTTTAGTACTTAGTTTTGTGTTACATCTCCTACAGAAACATTAACTGGTAAGTTCACACTTGAGTATAAAATAAGTAGTTTCTTACCAATAGAGGTTAGAGAATAGCTTATCAGCAATAACATAGCTACAGTAATAAGTTAGTCAATACAACATTTGATTTTACAAAAAAAAAACCGTAGAAAAAAAAAGACGAACTTTGAGTATGCTTGTTCTTGTGTGTTTGGACTGTTATAGATTTTAAACTTCGGATCATCAGATTTGACTCGTAAGAATTTCATTGTACCACTGATCGTAAGCCTAAAAAGAAGAGTAAATAGGGTCTGGTTCACCTAAAACGAAAGTAGAAGAAAGAACAGATAGAAATGATACCGTACCAGTTTGGAAAACGTGTTTCGTTTGCAACCCACCTTGATCTTCCTTCAAACGAACACAATTCTTCAAAGTAGAAATGGTCTTGTTTCTCAAGGACGTTATGTCCTTCATCAAGGATGATACGATGCCAGTAAAAATTATTCAAGACAAAAGGGAAACAAGATCCTCCATCTTCACGTTCATTTGCTTCCTTAACAACAATGTTAAAATGATAGATAAAATGGCTTGAAGGCATGACTTTTTGAATTCATTTAAACCCACTTACCTTCCTCATGTTGCTCAGTTTACTTGTTCTAGACATACGTTGACGATTTGTGAGCATCCTTCTTATTCTTACAAACGGCTTCTTTGTAGCAATACAAGTTGCAACACTTGTCATACCAACATTTATGTAACTTGGGTTACGCAAAAACGTGTGGGATATGATCACAACATCTGGAATAAAATCAGAAAACTAACAATCTTCCAAGCTTGCTTTTCATACCTGCATCCAAAATATCTTTTTGTGTGTAATTCTTGTACTGTTTTGCTGTTGTCACAAGTACAATTTTTAGTCCATAGTCCTCCTTTATGTGACTACTAAATACTTCAAACCAGTAACTAGACGAATGACTTTGTGTTATTATAAGAGTTGCTTTTGTCTTCCAAAGAGGCTCCAACTTTTTATTATCTAGCTTGAAATAATCATCTTCCCATTTAGGTGCTGGCTTAGAAAGAATCAAACCCAGCACTAGTGTAGACACAAGTTAGTTTCATTTATCAGCGCATCTGTTTACCTTTCATTTTTGTACCAAGCGCATCTTTAGCTGCCAGAACACCACCTACAATATTTGTTTGAGGTTGTCAACATAGTTGATTTTGTTGTACCTTCAAATGAGACTTTGTACATCTTTTCTGGTTCTGGAACAAACTGTTTTTTACCAAGGTCATAGAAAGCATTCAACCGAAGTTTAGGCCATTGAGCAAGAGTACAATACGAAAACTCTACATCAAAATGAACAACGTTAAATCAAATCAAAAGTAAATTCGTCTTACCCTTATGAAAGTTATCTTCACTATGCGCCATCCAAGAAATAGCATCATATTGATGCTTGTGAAGATTCAATTTTAATGCAGCCGGTTTCTCTAATGTACTAGAAGCCACCTAAGATCTATGTCATCATATATGTAGTAAGCTATGTAACTGTACCATTGGCAAATAGTAGTCCTGTGATACTTTTTTTTTAAGGTCTTGATTGTACTGTGACCAGAAAGTTGAGTGAACATCAACAACCTTTAATCAAACTAGTCAGTGTTTTTGAAGAAAATTTCTCGCTTACCTCCGTGTATTTAAGGTCGTAGAAGTATTTCAAATCAGCCGTAAGGTATTTATGAAGTACTTGAACAACAAATGGTACAGAAGGTTCTCCATCATAAATCATCTGTTCCAACCTAAGAAAAAAAACGAAAACAATTAGTTTTCTGAAAGACACCAGTTCGGAGTTTTTGATTGTCTTTGTTCAAACTCATAACTAAAAAACGTACAGCTTCCTGTTAATATGAAAAACAATACCCAGGTCTTCACTCTTAGTTTTCTTAAGAGAATACTTGAGAAGTTCCGGATGCATACGCATTGCTTCAAGAATTTTGTGTGCATCTGAATTCTCACTTATTTTAACATGCTTGAAAACCCGCTCGGTTTTGAGCTTCAAGAAGTATGCAATGCTTTGTTTTGAGTACTGACGTAAGACATAAGTAGTCAAAACGACCCTAAAGTACTTGGTGAAAAAACGGGACATAGCAGGACAGAAAAGGCTCAAACAATATTGTAACGCTCTTTGTACCATTTAAAATCGCGACTAATGTGGTACCACTGGCGCTAAACCGATTGTAAGTTGTTAAACTTGTAGAATTAGGTAAACGTACGCAAACACATGCTATATAGCGTAAGCAGGTATCAGGAACCTCCTAGTGATGGTTTAGTTGGAACTGATTGAAAGCGCTACGAAATTGCTATCTTGTAAACGGTTTTGTATTACGCGTGTCAAACGCACGTTAAACATCATAAACCATAGCTCGTTGGGTATAGTGGAACTTGGTTCAATATTCGCTGTTATTACTTCTCCGTCCATGTTTACTGTCGGCCAAAAGGTAAGTAATAGGAGCAGTTGTCAACTTCGTGATAAAATCAGAATTTTGAATAATTTACATAAACCGTTTCAATCTTACAATAAAAAATATTCACTGAATGGTACAAGTTTGACAGCCAAACTGGTATTTTGTAAATACGCAATAAAAACGCGATATTGCTCTATAAGGTTCTTGTTAATGTACTAGCTATGTTTTTTTGAGAATAAATTACTTCAGTAGGTAGAACGATGCACTAAAACATAACATTTATTTAGGCTTATCTCGAAAAAAAATTGCAGAAACGTCAGCGTCTTCGCATTCGTTTTGGTAATACTAATTAGCTAAAAGCTTCTCCAATGAAGCAAGTTGAATGCATATGGTAAGCCCTTTAGCTGCCAATTTCAAATCTGCAACAGGAGGCAAAGAAGGAGCAATACGCAATGTTTGATCTCTACAACAAGAAAAATGAGCCAAATAAAGAAAAAAAAGAACTAAATATCTGTACCTAGGATCATGGAAGTGTGGGTACACAGCGCCAGCTTTGGTGAGTGCTACACCTAAAAAAAGGTTACAACTGAGTTCTGTTGGTAATCCAAGGCGGAAACTGCCACGAAAAGGCATTCTTATTATTTTCTGATGTTTAAAAAGTAAACTTACCAGCATCAGAAGCCAAAGCAACGACACGTTTTCCACAACTAAACAAACACCACGTTAATAATAAAAAGAAAGAAACCAAAAAAAGAACACTGTACCCTTCCAATGTATCCAAACAGATGAAGTAACCACCAGTTGGCTTGGTCCAGGTAGCAATACCTTTGTCGCCAATTTCGGTTTGCAAGATATCCAATACCATATCAAACTTAGGCTTCAAAATAGCAGCATGCTTTTTCATATGTGCTGTCAAGGTAGGTTTATCCTAATAGATCTGTTTTAGAAGACAAAATAGATTTCATTGGCGTCAAGGAAAATAAATCGGAACGATGTAAACAGCATGATACGGCTAATAAAGATACAAAAAAAACAGCTGTATGTACCTTCAAAAACTTGATATGACGCAATTGGTTGAGCTTATCTGGTCCAATTGATTGCTTGTTCATACCTTCTTCAGCATCCTAGTAACTAGGTTAGAGCTATTGAAATACCTCAAAAATTGACTGAAAAAAGCAAACGTACTGCAAGGTTTTCTTTGCTTGTGCAAAAAGCGGATACACCAGCAGAGGCGAATGTAATCTTGGATGTGGAAGCAAATAATACTGGTCTGTTTGGATTACCAGCCTTCTTACAAGCAGCAAGGATACCTAATTTCCGATATTTTTAGTTACAACGAAAAATACTAACGCTAATGTAAAATGACATACTTTTAAGTTTTGGTGCAGAGTCAACGAGATCATGTACATGGTAAGCATCATCCCAAAACAATTTAAAGTCCTAACCAAGTAAATATTTTGATATTAAATAATAACGCCAATGCCCTCAGGCCAAACTCAGTTTGATCCAAAGAGTCAAAAAAGCGACAATTGTACCTTAGCACCGACTTCCATGTTAGCTAAACGGTCAACGACTTCATCGGAGTAACAACATCCGCTTGGATTGGCATGTTTAGGTACACACCACATGCCTTTAACTAGAGGATCCTTAACGTGTTTTTCAACAATATCCATGTTTGGTCCGTTCTAAAACATATCATTACAATAAAGCACTTCGTGAGGAGTGTAAAGAAAAGAAATGAAATAAAAAAACACGTGCCTCGTCGGAAGGAATAGTGATGAGTTCAAATCCGAGTTTATGGACAATTTTAAAATGTCTGTCGTAGCCAGGAACTGGGCAAAGCCATTTTTTTCCCTTTAATTTAGTGTTAGTCTTCAAACAGCACAAACGACTAAGTTTGCCCGTTTATGGGTACGTACTTGTACTTGGCATAGTGGTGTTTCACCATTGAAACCAAATAGACAACCACGAGCTATCGAGTGAGTCAAAAAAAAATTACAACCAAAAAAATGGTATTTGGGAAAATCAAAAATACAGCTGTTAAACTTACCCAAAAAATCATACATGAGTGTCAAACTCGCGTTACCACCAATGACTACTTCATCAGGTTCGCTATCAAAGAAACAATCCGCAAAGAATTTCTCAAAAAATAAAATAAGACAAAAACGGGGAACGGTTCGACAATAAATTTGTAAGTTCACATAAATAAAAGAACAAACACGTGAGAACAAAAACTAATAAATCTGTTTTCTTACCCTCATTTCTGGGATTCCGAGCAAGCCACCATAATTACGACAGTCTTGGCCTGTAGAACTAGTGTACTGAGGCTCTCCACCTGTTCCGAGGAGTTCATTACTTAAGTTTAATTGTTCTGCGCTTGGCTTTCCGCGTGTCATGTCTAGTTTGAGATTACGACCCTTGTTGAGTAGTTAGACAGTGAATACAAAGCGTAAGAGGGACGTAAAACTACACGGAATGCGAAAAGTCATATTTTCTGTTTTGGAGTGTAAAGAGTAAAACATGCGCAATGGGTCTATTTTCTAACGCTGGGAAGTATTCTTACCTTGAATTCATCGTATTGTTTCTGAACTAGTACTTTTAGCTCGCTAAGCTTTCCCTTCGGTAATGTACTCCAAGCTGGTCGTGTAAGCAACAAGGGAGCGTCATAGAGGAAAATAGTTTCATGCAACAATAGAAGTAGCTGTTTTTGCTAATACCTGCATCAAATGAGAAATTATTCAATTTTCGCCGCTTTGATGGAGGCACTGTTGCACTTTTGGTGAGAAAATAGCTTTTAACGCTACTTTTGATAATAATGGTTACATAGAGGCTCGCTGCGTACTTGACATGAGGCTCTAATGATTACGGCTGTTCTAAACAATAAGTAAAAAATCACAAGTCAACGTTGGTTTTAGCTGCCAGGATTCTTACGTGTGCGAGGGTGTATTCAAACAACGCGTCACAGATGCTTGATTTAACTGGAGACGTACTATCGTATTTGCTTGGCCTAATAAAACTCAAATGCATTGTAGGAGCTTGCATTTCCACCTGTTGTGGGACCTGTAGTGGGTCGACGCCCCCCACACCGACTGGGAAACGGTATAGATGACGACGAAAATGAGCACCTTATCCCAAGGATGCCTTACTCACGCTGGGGTACCTTACATGATCTCTACGGTGCTCCAACAGCAGCTACCAAAGGTAATTCCATTTATCGGTTGACAAAACTGCGCCACAGTTTCGCAAGGCCATTGATCGCCAATTGTGATAACTCATTACCAATTTGTCATCGTATCAACGACGGTTGATGTGTAATCTTTTTACCTAGGTGCTAGACGTACGTCTGACGCTCGAAGCAACTCAACAAGAGGTGACCGCATCTTATCTTCGAAAGTACGTAGATGTAATTCCATTTTTTCAAAAAGCCACGCGTTCGCCAAAACAACATAATTACTGGCCCAATGTTCTATCCTTTAACGACAAAACGCTTTTATTCTCGGCTCAACCAACGCTTTGCTTACTTTTACGTAGTTAAGAAAACTCTACGGGGACATGTCGTTTTGTACGCGCATTGTATAAGTAGCTCAGATAACCGTGGGTTTGAAAAACATGAAATCAAAAAAAACCCACTTCGCAAATCTCAATTTTTTTTTGTCCTTCAGTTGCTAATAGTACCGGGTTTTCAACTGATTTTTATCAATGTAGCTGATATTATATTGCACGTTGAAGATGAAAAGATTTCGGCACATAAAGTACACCTAAAATTGCTCTTTGATTTTTTTCTTTCTTTTCTTGTCTCTAACCCTTTGAATAGGCGATATTATCAATGTGGAGTCCATATTTCAAAAAGATGTTCTCAGGGTAAACCTTTAGTTATTGTTTTTTCTTCTTGAAAAAATTCAAAAACGCACTGGCATTCTAATCTGAAAATCTCCGTTTAGAGCATTGAAGGAGTCTAACCAAACAGAAATAACGCTCAATGAAGTAAATGCGAGCACGTTTAAGATATTTTTGGAGTGGTGCTATAGCTGTACGACTCGCAATGCGCTTCGTTTTATTTTTTTTTCTTTTTTTTTCGAAGTTCTCGCCTTTCTAAAAAAAAATGCGTAGGTCAACTTAAAACGCAAGCATCAACTAGCGTAGATGATATACTTGAAGTACTACACCTAGCGCATATGTATGATGTAGAAGAACTCGTTGACCAATGCGTTGACAGTGTTATATCGAGGCTTAGTAGTACGTCGAAAATTTGTTTTTGTTGGAAGAAAAAAGTTGAGCACAAGAGTAGTTCCGATTTCCTAAAATGAACAAAAAATCTTGACTTGTTTTCTTCATTTACTTCCCTTTCTTATTGTGTTTTAAGGTGAGAATTGTTTCGAGATATTACAGGTACCTTATTTATACATATGTAATAGATGATATCACCATGTAACACCTTGGTGTATAGCATTGGTTCAAGAACTTTTTTTCTTTTTTTTCGACAAAAATAATTTTCTTGACATTGGTTCTGGTTGGTACAGTAATCTTTACCAGCTCTTTAATATATCACATATGTATGATAATGACTGTATATATGTGAGCATTGAATCAATCGTTCAGAAGAGAGTAGTGACCTAATAATGTTTTTTTTTTGTTTTTTTTTTGACATTTTTTTTTAGTTCGGCGACTTTTACTCTTTGAAGAGTATAAAGGATGCTTGTAAACAATATATTTGCAAGCACTTTGATACAGCTATAAGCTCTGATAAATTTGTAAAACTAGAATATAATTTACTATGTGATATACTCCAGGATGATAATCTAGAGGTTCGTAACCTGGTTCTACATTTTCTTTTTTTTTTTTTTGGAAAACAACTTGATAGTTAAAAATTGTTCTGTTATCATATATGAGTGCGTAACCATTGGTGTCTATCTAAATGCGACACTTGCGTCTTTTTAAACAAAGAGTTTAAAGACCACAGTGTTGTTTTTTTGGTTAAATTATCTTAGGTGGAAAGTGAGATTCAAATCCTCGCTGCGATATGTAGATGGATTAAAGAGAATGATGCTGAGAAGAGAGAAGATCTATTAAAACTTGTAAGGTACGTGGCCCTGTTTCCTTGTTATGAACATCGAGCAGTAATGATATATCAAGTGTTCAAACCTAGTAATTCTTGTTTAGGTTTTCACGATTTACACAACGAGAAATTAAGAAATTGAGAGATCATACAGGCGAGTATGAAGAGCTCAAACAATCTCCTCATTTTAAAGATTATCTACTAAACGGTTTACTGGCTCATAATTTTGATGAATATCGAGGTGAGTCTTTGAATGAAAGAACAGAAAAAAACCCAACACATTTCTCTGTTTTGTACATTCCAAAAACGCCAACTTAAGCCTACTATAACACTTTCAATTACATTTTATGTTATTGTCCTAGTGATTCTTCACATTTTGTAGCTGCTTCGTGGATGGAGCTAATCCGTTTGTTTTAGATAAGCCACGAAGAAGTAAACGTAGGAAACTTAACCCAGAATTACCACTTACATCTCTTCCTGGTATGGGCATGTGGGTACGTTCTCTTTTGATTGAATTTAACGTAAATATCCATAAGAAATACCAAGTCGTTTGTGTCTTGCCTCCATTGCACAGAAAAGCGCGTGACTGCGATTAATAGTCAGAGAACCTTTTCCTTATTCATTTTTAGTATGTTGAACCAAACCAGCAAAGAAGACTTGATCTACCAAGAGACAGACCAAGAAGAATTGGTGTTAGAAGAAGGCGTATACGAACACCTTATCTGGTAGACTGACAAAAGCATCAATCAAAATGATAACGAGAAATCTCCCAAAAACCAAGCGAATTCTTTTTTTTACCGAAAAAACGTGAAAAGTTCCAAGACAACACCTGTGTTTTTTTTTTCTGTCTTGAAGATATTTTTTAACAATAACAAATAAAACAAACCCTGTATTTTAAACATTGCAGTGCAATGAAAAAAAGTCTTGATTTTTTTTTGAATCCTGTTGCACTACAGGTAGCAGGTTGAGGTAGTGACGTATGTTGTTATCGGATAGTGTGTACAATGTTTGTCTAATTCTAAAGAGCCAACAAACAATCGAGCTCAAATGCGTTCCGTTGAGGCACATGTCAACGAAGTTGTACAAAAAAAAACTAACTACAAAAAATAGCCAAAAACATCCGGAGTCTTCCCACCTTAAACCCGTATTTGTGTATTAAAAAACCCATTCACACGCTAACAAGGCCATGTCTGAAAATGATGCGACTGGTCTAACAACGAATCATCCAAAGAGGACAGTACCACAAAAAAATGACAAGTTACCCATGTATACGATTTTGGGATACGGGTCGTTATCTATGGGTCTACAAGGAGCCGATTTGATAGTAAACATGTTTTACTTGCAGTTTCTTCTTGATATCGCACAGGTACGCACCCGGTAGTATAAACGCGTTGAAAAGCGTATTTTGATTGTTATTTTAGATCGAGCCGTCATTAGCGGGTATTTTACTTGCTGTCGGGCAAGTTGTGCAAATAGTAGGCTCATTCTCTATTGGCTTTGTACGCCAATTTGTAAATTAGGTTATTTGTGCCTAACTCTTTATAAAAGATATCTGACGCAATACCTGGACGCCACAAGCGACGTCCGTTTGTAATAGCCGGTGGTTTATTATTTCCTTTTGCAATCGTTGCCGCATTCTACAAAAACTCTTTGTACGCTCGCTGAATAATTCAAATATCACCTACAACACGTTTTAAGCCAAAAAAAAAAATCAGAAAACCAACCTCGATTTTCGTTTAATCCTAACTGTTTTTTTCGCTTACACATCAACTAGTTCTGATGTCGGACGAGTGGCTTACTACTTCGTATTACTATCTACATTCATGGCTCTATTCACAGTCGTATCTGTACCACACTCAGCACTTGCACCAGCGCTAACAAAAGTAAGCACAAAAAAAAAACCTGAACACTTCGCTATTTTTTTATGTGAATGCTGTGGCCCTTACTCTTATGTTAAGAATTTCAAAACTCGGTTGCATCTGAGTAGTTCAAGATCAATATTTTCATTTGTTGGCATGCTACTCCTTGTTGCTGGTTCGTGGCTTCTTTTGAGTTTGCTAGATGCAAATGGAACATGGACATACGTAAGAATCCGCCTCAAAGTTCTCACCTTAATCGTTGTTTATTAAATAGTGTGTTAGGCGTATTTGGCTGCTATACCTGCAGGTATGGTGTTAATATTGAGTGTAGTATGTTTCTTTACAACAAAGGAAAAAATACCAGAAGAGGTACGAACTATTTGCCAATTTTGGTATGGCGTGTTTTTTCTCTATCTTGTATAATAACAAGTTGCAATAGCAAGACGAGGATATTGGTTGCTGCAAAACATGTTGCAGCGCATTCACCATGCGATCTTTCGTTGTTGTGGTATTAATCTATGCACTAAGTATGCTAACACAAGTACGTGTAATGTTATTCACAGTATTTATTTAAAGTGCTTATTTTTGACTAGGCAGTAACATTTTCTGTTCTACCTCTCTATGCTGTTCACGCACTAGGTTTTGAGATTGTTAATTTTACACACGTAAGGAATATATAAGCACAAGACATGGGATTCCTAACGAAATCGTATAGATGGCAGTATGCATGATGGGTGTTACAGTTATAACAGTTTTCATACTAATGAAACTAACTCGATACTTTGACAAGTGGTTACTGATAAATTTGGGAGCTGCTTGGGGATTGATTGTTTTCATATGTCTGTACTTTGTACCAGGTACGATTAATCTAGATTGAACTCTCTAGCAAATAGCTTTCTCTCGTTGGGTACCTTCAGAGTTGCTACCTTGCCAACACACTAAACCCTGGTGGCTCAATGGTAGAGCATTGGCCTCCTAAGCCAAAGGTTGTGGGTTCGATCCCCATCCAGGGTGCTAGTTTTTTGTACCGTAGAACGTTGTGCTAACTAAAGTGTAGACGATGATAAGTTGCGTTGGCTTTCGTATCCTCTTGCTGGAGCTTTTGGTATCACGTGCGTTCTTAATGATTATTTTTGGTACACTTTTTGTGGTTCCTAAGTGTGAATAGACTTGCGATTAATTTTACGCTTCCGAATGCTTTAATGGCTGATGTATGCGATCTTGCTTACATGCGCCTGAAAAGCCGCACAGAGGGATTTATGTTCTCCATGATGGAGGTATTCCAGTCTATTTTGCAGGCACGTGTTAAAACTATTTTCTTGTTTTATTCTTGCTTTTTTATTTGTTCTAATCTGTTCGTTTAGGCTGTTGCTTTATATCTTATCGGTTTCTTTTTGGAACGTGAGGGATATATTACTGACCTAGTGGCTGGACAATCTCAACCAGAGGAAGTTAAACTACTATTGCGTTACTTACTGTGTTTTGTTGGCGCTGGAAGTCTATTTTTCGTATGGGTGCTCAGTTGGCTCTACCCTTATGGTAGAAAAACCTACAAGAAAACTATCAACAAATATATGTACGTGTCACCATTTCTCGCCTTTTTTCTTGTAAGGTTTGTAACCTGTGTTCAAAGCTTTTGCGTTAACAGTTATATTTGTCTTTTGCTTATTTTTTTGTAGAACAAAAACTACAAAGAGGGAATTCAGAAGAGCTCCTTCCAGATATGCTGGACTTATTCCAGGTATCAATAAGCAAGAGCGTATTACTACAACTGTAGGTGATGAAGAATCTGGATCAGCACAGACATCTTCAGGTGCGAAACCTGAACAAATACTTGTCTTACTTTTGTCGTTGTTAACTTTTTTTGTAGAAAAAATGAACTGGGATGTACCCCCTAATCTATCTGGTCATGAAGATGACAACGATGATAGTAAAGCTTAAGCGTATTATAATAATATATGAAAACAAAAAAAAACCCAAAGTCTGTACTATAACACCTGTTTTAAATAAATTTTGATAACAAAATCGAAATGAAGAATACAAGTTTTAAGGTTACCAACTAGAGCTAATGAAGCCGAACCTTGTTAATAAAATCATTTCACTAAAAAGAAAGCTTACAAACACGTGATTTTTTTATTCAATACTACTTCTCATAGCGGACTTGAATGTATCTTAAGAAAACAACTATTAATTCGAAAAAGAACTAAAAGGTTTAGCATATTTTTATTGTTTTTGTTGAAGGGCATCGACCTGAGCAATATTGCTGGTGGTGAGATCGATTATAGTGTTACCGTCTGGGAAACAATCAAGACATCCATTGGTGGTATTTGCTCCAGTCAAAGAGCCGATTTGGAAGACATTCAATTGAGTCATAGGGAACTTGAAGCTTGAAACGCCGTTACAGATCCATGCGTTTTTCATGTTCTCGTTTTGCATGAAGTTCTTGAATGTACCCAAGTCAGGATCGCTTGGGATGCATGTTCCAGCGATGTCACCAGGTAAGTTTGGAAAGAAAGGATGAAGGTGAAGGAATGAAACAAAAGTGTATCCTGATCTGATATCTGCGCTTACAGCACTTGTAATTTGTGATGTTGGAGAAACACTGGCATCAGGTCCTAGTTGTACATAAAGGCGCCAATCATTCCCCTAAATAGAACGCAAGTTAGACCAATCATCAGTACGCAAACTTTAATGCCCAAAAGGTTAGAAATTTAATGGTGCACGTGCCACGTCAAATGATGAGTAATTACGTTTTTACACGTGCCTTTTGAAGAACCCATGTGCCAAACTCAGAAGGATTCTTATCTAATGGAAATCTTTCATTTTGGAGGTTGTACAACAGATACTCCAGGCATGTGATGTTTGATATTGTTCCTACTTTTCCATTCAAAATAACGTCAAAATTGTGAGTCGAGAATCCAGCACCAGAGAAAATTTTACGTTGTCTCTGTTTTTTTCAAGTTAGCGTTTTACTTTCTTTGTACGTTTGGCGTTTACGTACTTCGAGAAGTGCTCGTTGGTCAAGAGGGTCAACTGCAGATGAAAAAGTCTTCAGTACCCAACTCTTCCAGTTATTGTATGATGTCGGTGTTGCTGGAGGACTCAACTGTGTTGAGAGAAGAGTAGGACTAAAAGTAAGAAAAATGAGTCTTTTTGTCGCAAAAGGTGAAATAGGTGAAAAGTGGTGTCACGTGCGTGTTTGGTTGATCTATTTTGTAAAGAACGAATTTACCAACAGTGTTCCATACTGTTGGTTGTGTTTGCCAAGCGCACTGAGATGCAGATAGCGCAATCAAAGAGCAAAAGAGAAGAAAAGCGGCTTGAACTTTCATTTTCAATTGAAACTTTTTAGCTGCTTTTTTTTTGACTAAACCAAGACTTTTTAGGTATTGACGTTGTGGGATTGTTATGCTTTTTAATATTTGGGCTTTACGCCAATAATCTGATAAAAACTTTACTGATAGAGACAGGAACGACTTTTAAAAACAGCAAGACAAACTTATTGAAGGGAAGCTTAGTACCATTTTGACCAGTATTCAGATGCGCAGAAAGGAGTAGGATAACCTAAAGAAAGGTTATTGGAGGGAATACGTTTACAACCATCACTCACTTTGTGAAAGTACAAGATGCTGAACGGAAATACAACATAAAATGCCAATAATCAAAGCGTTGTACATCATATTTGTTGGTGTAGCGAATGTTTATAGTTGTCACAAGAATTTTCAGTGCAAAACAAGTATCTTCCAACTGTGCATTCAAAAGCTTCCCGTGCCCTGGATTTCGTCATTTACCCAAAAGCAATACGAGTTGTATCAGAATCTTTAGTTTGGGCCCGAGTACATTGATCAGTTATCCATTGCCAATATTGACAACAGTATCTTTTTATGTGGACAAGCAAATTTCGCTATTCTTTGTAATGCCTGCCAGGTTCGGGTATGTTTCTCCATATCTGGAGGTTAATGTAACATTGAACATTTGTAGCTTTTAGTTTGACTTTAAATATCGTACAATGTTATGGTGAAAGGTAGTAAGTTGTTAATTCTTTAGGCCGTTGGAACTCATACTCGGATTCCCAATTGTTGTTAGTGTTTTTTAGTCATTACTGAAAGCGCAGTCTATCTGTAAAATTGATGCACATTAGGCCTAAAGACCTTCTTTGAGGTGTTATGCCATCAAAACATAGCGCAAGCAATCAAAACTGTTCTACAACAAAGGATAACGTGTTCACCAGTTTTTGGTTGAACGTCATTTGCTGAATTTTCAGTCAAACAAGACTACTGTCCAAGGTTCGCGGTTGATTTAAGCTTGTCTAACATCTTTATTAGGTATTACTGACGAAAGCGAATACTTCAACCCTTGTGCTACAAAAAGAAAAAAAATCAATAACACTACAATGTTTATATTTGCTTGTTACCGTTGTAACATCCTTGAGTACATGTTTTCTCAGCTGTGATGGTTTTATTGGTACCCTTAAAACTCCATTTCATATCTTTTAACTAAAGATCTATAGATCAACTCCCTACGCCACCAACCCTTACTCCACAACATTAGCCAACTGTGACTCTTACTACGAAAGCACCAACGACAAGCTTACCAACTACGTTTCCACCACTGGTCGAAGGAAACAGGTCAAACCGGAATTTACCCGATTATCAGTAAAAAAAGATTACAAAAACCTTTATTTTTCATCGCTGTGCGTAGGTGATGCTATGGTAAATCCGCCAAAGAAGTTTCGCATGCTCAAAAAACAGGACAAAAACCTTTATTTTTAGCATCGCTGTGCGTAGGTGATGCTATGGTAGCGTTGGTTCGCCTTTTGAAACAAAGAGAGTCGTACCTTGTTCAACCAAGTTTAAACGGCACACAACATGATAATACCACTAATGCAACGTGTAATCTACAACTAACGAAAACCATAAAAAAAACTACCATTAAGGAAGTCATGACTTTGCTTCTTGTGGAGTAAGACCTGAAGCTGCAACAACATAGGAGTATTGGCTTAAACTCTGTTTAGCTTTTATTGTAGAGGTATCCCATTCGTAGGTGATAAGGGTTTACTGTTACCTCGTGCAGCTCTGTTGTGGTTTTTGGTCTTTTCTCCATCACCTGTACTCTCGCAATACTACATGGTGTATAGAAACATAAAGGTAACCCAAATTTAATTTCTTGCGCAACTTCTTATCTTTGTCAGTAGCAGCGCTCATAACTAGACAGCACCAAGTGATCCTTCTTTTAAGGCTCTCGCTCAAAACCACTTGTTAATATGTACTACTTTGTTTTGAGGTTGCAACGCTCAAGGTCACGCCTATAAAGTGTTGAGGTTGCGTTGAGTTATATTGCAGAACTAGAAGTTTTTTTTGTATTTATAATCACACAGGCGTGCTGAGGTTGCTACGGTGTTAGTTGAGCAAAAAAAAAAAAGCTCAAAGGCGTTTTGTCGCAAGTCGTTGCTTTTTTTGGCCGTTGTTACCCCATCTAGCTTTAACTAGCGTCAAAGAGCGTTAGGATACCATACGTGATAGGTTAGGCGTCTAATTAGTGTTTGAAGCATTTGCAGCTTGTCGAGGGTTTTTTATACGAGCGTAGGATACTACCGTAATCCATGGTGTAAGGTGCTACCCCCAACGGTTAGAGTGTAGGGTAAGAGATAGTAAACATCAGAGTGAGGAAGTACAACGCTAGGGAAAATAGACCGGTGCCAGTTCAAATTCTTTCATGTTAGGTTGTACGATATCTTTAGGTTACTAAATATGGTACAAAACTACTTTCTAGTGAACTGACATCACAAATTAAAAGTTGCTGCCGCGAAAAAAGAGAAGTATTGTTGCAAGATCTTGCTCAATAGTTCCAGCAGTGATTACAAACTACCTTGGTACGATAAGTTGTGCGTCGGCACAGCCAGGAAGGCGGAACTACAGCACGAAGAATGGTACTTTAGAAAAAAAAAGAACTAATTAAAACTCCTGTTCTTCAAAAGGGTTTTCCAGAACCGTTATAAACAAATCCGTCGTTTTTATGAATTTCTGAATATTACATAACTACTAGTAATAGATAACATTTCTTATCAATATAAGCACGTGTATATCTCTAACACATTGCTTCACCTTTTTCACAATTGACGGTACGTGGCTCTCTTGTTCTTACTTCTTTTCTTTAGGAGCGCACCTTGTAATATCAAGCCGAAAGCGGCTACTACAAGAGAACCAAGAAGAAGTCAAAGACCAGCTCTACAAGATACGTACTGGAACAAAAACAACAAATCGATGCAAAAAAGCTAGCGCAAATAATAGAAGGGGAAGAAGAGGAAGAAGGAATTAATACTAACACGGAGTTCAAAGAAACGAAAAATATTTACAGCCGTTACCTAATGCTGATACCGAGAAAATAAGAAAAACTTAGAAAAATTCAACAAGACAGTAGCTGGGAACCAGGATACTGACAGTACCTTGACCACAAAAACTGGTCATACGTTTATAAGCGACTACGCATACAATGACTTGCTTCAGAACTTGGATGACCTTGAACCTCAACCGCCCTTGAAAGACAACAAGTTGACATATCACGCCTTTTTGGCGTTCATACCATAGATTTTGGGTAGTTTCTCAAATCAATACACATTAATGGAGAAAACACAGCAATTACAAAGGAAGCTGTTGAAACGTTAGGCATTACATGGAATCCAAATAAAGTAAGTTAACTAATAGATGCTAGACCTGTTGTGTATCAGACATTGTGTTGTCTGAGTCCAATTTGTTGTACCACTGGTTCTTACACTCTTTGAGATAAATACTATGTGACAGATGAGGGTATCAACTTAAATTACATGAAAGTATCCTAAACAATTGTTCAAATGTTACAGTGAAGTATCAAAGCACTCAAGGGTGTTTATACTATTTATTTCGATATAGCTATGAGATCATTGTCATTGATACCATAAGCACTGTCATAGAACATTAACATATTAAAACCAGAATACTTAATACACGTTGCATGAATAATATCGGTCACAAATGTCATTGAGCAACAGAAAATTTGTCTATGTAGTACGTTTCACCTACTATCCTTGGCTTTAGTGATTGATTGTTTTCAATGGTTGTATTCTTTTTTCCACTGGCTGTTTAAGTTACCACTAAAGTGTATAATAGAATCTAGGTATTGGGTGGATATTCTTGAAATGGCATTTCCGACAGGAGCTTCTTAATATTAAGGCAAGTATTTATTGGTATTGTTGAAGGCATTGACCTGAGCCGTGTTGCTTGCGGTGAGATGTCCTCGTTTTGCATGAAGTTCTTGAATGTACCCAAGTCAGGATCGCTTGGGATGCATGTTCCAGCAATGTCACCTGGTAAATTTGGAAAGAAAGGATGAAGGTGAAGGAATGAAACAAAAGATCTGATATCTGCGCTTACAGCACTTGTGATTTGTGATGTTGGAGAAACGCTGGCATCAGGTCCTAGTTGTACATAAAGGCGCCAATCATTCCCCTAAATAGAACGCAAGTCAGACCAATCATCAGTACCTCTAAAAGGGTCGAAATTTAACAGTAGCACAATTTGAGTGCTCGTCAAAATACGAGTAGAAGTAGGACTAAAAGTAAGAAAAATGAGTCTTTTTGTCGCATAAGGTGAAACAGGTGAAAAGTGGTGTCACGTGTGTGGTTGATCTATTTTGTAAAGAACAAATTTACCAACAGTGCTCCATACTGTTGGTTGTGTTTGCCAAGCGCACTGAGATGCAAATAAAGCAATCAAAGAAAACCCGCTTGAACTTTCACTTAACGCTCTTCCGTTATGGATGAATAATTTGAATATTCAAATACAGCCTACATTCACAAATTCACGACTAAAAAAATTCATTCATTATTCATGCACACAGTAAAAGGCCGAAAATTGTGCAATTTGATGGCTGATTTTGACTGGATTTGTGGGTTTTGGTGTTCTGTTGACTATTCCGATTCGGTTTTCAAATGCAACTTGTTGAATCTATCCATTTGGAACATCGCTAGGTGCTACAAACCAAAAGCTCCTCAACATCCTGACTCACCAAACGCCCATGAATATTCATGAATGAATATTAATGAATATGGCTTACGGGACAATGAATATGAATATTGCTTGTATTCATAACGGAAGGGCGTTACTTTCACTTCTTTTTTTTTTATTACTAAACCCATCTTGTAACAACTTTACTGATAGAGACAGGAACGACTTTTAACAACAGCAAGACAAACTTATTGAAGGGAAGCTTAGTACTTTATTGACTAGTCGGCTTGACAGGAGTAGCGGACTTTCATGTCGTGGAATGTCAGACCAATTTTCTCCATGTGCAACGGACAAACATTGCGCTGTAGGATTGTAGTTATTTGGGCATACTTTTCCTCCATGGAATCGCTTGTGGTTATATGTAGATTCAAACTCGCCACGGCCATCTGGACGGTCGTCATTGTACCTCAAAAGAAGATAAGAAGTTGTACAGAGCTGACAAATCAGTTTTGGAGCGAAATACGGATCCAATATTCCCCGTGAACTTGGTAAAACCTGTTTTCGCTGTTTTTCCTTCGCCTCGCACATGCGGCGTTTCGGGTACCCATTTCTTTACCCAAAACATAATATCCATTTGGGTCATGTGACAATATTATTCCTTGTCTGACAAGTAACGTCATCAAAATCGGTCAATTCTCGTTACATAGTACCTTGCCAATTATGGTGATTCTACACTCTTTGAAGAGACTCTATTCGTGAAGCTCTGAGTTTGAAATAAGGTACACATACAAATGTTCGAAAAAACCAAGACCTGTTCGAAAAAAGATGACCTTTAAAAAAACACTGTAACTACCGACGCAGTACGTCATCTCAAAATTACGTACCAATTTGCTAAAACAAACGTTGTAGAGCGATCACGTGATAAAAAAGCCAAAAAGGCACGTAAAAAGCTGTCGTATACGTTGGCACGTTGAGCGCTAACGGAACATGAACAAATGCGCTTGAAAAAACCATAACATCATTTTCGATCAAAG
Source organism: Trichosphaerium sp. ATCC 40318 (assembly GCA_038496445.1). NCBI lineage: Eukaryota > Discosea > Flabellinia > Trichosidae > Trichosphaerium > Trichosphaerium sp. ATCC 40318. The sequence goes on along the minus strand of JALMLS010000629.1, from coordinate 5,861 downwards.
AAATGTATTTAGACTACCTCCGTCATATAGCGGAGGACCCAGACTCATATAACTTAAACTGCCCACCTAAAACTTTGGCAGCGAGCACCACACAACAAATAACAATATTTTAAGCGCATTGTCTTTTCTTTTTCTTCTTGAGACTTAATCTCCAAACTCCTTGTGGCATCTAGGAACAGATTGAATGTACTTCCAACACTGTAGTTTGCTGTGTAAAGCCTGTTGCCAATGTTTCAAGAAGCAAATTTAAGTTGTGATGAGTGGGGAGGTAGTTAGATTAACGCCTTTTTTAGCAAAGTGCGGAAAACGGAAAACCAAGAAGTATAGCATCTGCGGTTACATATCATGATACGTAAGGCCAAGAGAATATTAGAGACTTAAAAGGTATCGCTATTAATAATAATACCTAGCCAAACTGAAGAACCTTGGATCAAATGTCAATGCTACAGATAAGTATGGACAAACAGCTTTACACAAAGCAGGTATTGTATAGTAAGTATACAACATATGTTCTAACATTTTTCAGCATGCCATGGACACAATGATACTACAGACACAGATAGTAAAAATGGAGCCTTACATAAAGCAGGTACTGTAAATGTTTTTCACTCAGTGTATTTATAAATATCAAATGTACATTCTGACTTTTTACAGCATGTTGTGGAGACTTTCAGACCGCTATGTTCTTGATAAATGCTGGTGTAAACATCAATGCTACAAATAAACATGAACAGACAGCTTTACATTTAACAGGTACCTGATGTAAATATACAAAGTATTTTAACACTGTGCAGCATACTGTGGACACTACATTGTCGTTAATTTATTGATAAATGCAAATGCAAATGTCAATGCTAGAGATACATATGGAGAGACAGCTTTACACAAAGCAGGTACAATATTGTAAATATATAATGTACATGGTCTCACTTTACAGCATTTTGTGGACACAATGATGTTGCTAAATTATTGCTCTTTGCAAATGCAAATGTCAATGATACAGACAAAGATGGAGAGACAGCTTTACACAAAGCAGGTATTGTTATAAATGTGAAATACGTTCTCTCACTTTTCAGTATGCTGTGGACACAACAATATAGTCAATTTATTGCTCAACGCAAATGCAAATGTCAATGCTAGAGATACCTGTGGCCAGACAGCTTTACACAAAGCAGGTATTATGGTGTATATATGAAATATATGTTCTCACACTTTCCAGTATGCCATGGGCACACTAATACTATTATGTTATTAATCAATGTGAAAGCAAATGTCAATGCTACTGATAAATATGGACACACCTCTTTACATATTGCTGGTCATAACATCTTGGAGTTTAAAATTATCTTACACTTGCTAGTTGAATATGGTGACAGCAAAACAGCTAGACAATTACTGTTTTCGGGTGCTAATATTGAAGCAGTAGACAATAAAGGATGGACGCCTTTATTTTATGCAGGTGTGCAAGTTTAACACTAAATTACATTACCAAAACACAAAGAACCTGACTATTAGTAGCTCAACATAGAAATGCTGAAGTGTTTCTCATCTTATCAAAAGCAAGTTTTGTTTTTTCTCAGACCATGAGAGGACATAACTTTGATTTTAAATCTGTAGCAAAAAAGGTGGTTGATAATGATCCTGCATACACCAAAGTGTTTGAAACTCTTTTGGCACACTTTCCAACAAATCAACAACAGCTGTGGCTATCATGGACATATATAAAAAGTCATGGATGGAAATATAAGCTTGCAAAATGGTTACAGTACTTGGTACAGCTTTTATTCAAAGTGTTGACTAATTCTACACCAAGCCAACACGCTCTTATTTTAAGCTTGCAATGCAAAAAGGTATTTGCACTTTAATTTGTACTTACAATCGCATATTTGTACAATCCCCGGTACCAATACATTTTTAAGTTCAAGTGCTAATTTCATCAATAGAGATTTTGGGTTGAGCAAGGAGGACTAATGGAAGGTATTTTGTACGATTTACCAGATGATATGTGGAGTAAAAAAACAAGCCAAATTCAGACCATTTATCAAATGTGCACAGAAGAAGGGTGGTGTATAAACTCTATTCAACCAGATAACCCAAAGCGTAAGTGCTAATAGTGAATATTGTTGTTTATTGTTGTATAGGGTTTACAGAGCATTACATATGCAGCTATTGTTCTGAAAACAAAGATAAAGAACATATTGCATGTCAGTTTGTTTAATCTTTTTTAACTTGTGGTAGAAACTTATTGATGACGTACATCTCGAATGTAAACATGGTACATATGCTATTCAGCCCATTAGACCAAATACACTATTAATGGCACTAATGTTGGTACAATACCGTTTTTACCAACCAGTTTATTTTAACAAGGGTTAAACAAGTAAGACATCATGGGACTTAAACCACGATTAGAGTATGCACAGTATAGATCAAACAACAAGTTGAGTTTTAGTGCCTTTAATCATTAACCATTTTGGAAGTTTTATTGAAAAAGCAACCCATTACAGAACATTGGACCTTTTTGATGAGACTGACACTGTAGCCAAAAGAGAATTAAAGTTTCTTCATGAACAGATGTCTAAAATGCATGGATATGATCAAGTCACTGTTAAATCAGCATATCTTGTTTGCAATGATGTCTTGCTTCAGAACTTTGGGATGTACAACACAATACTGAAGCATAGGCACCAGTACGTACACAGTACATGCACATGTTTTAGGAAATATTGATTGTTACCTAGAGAACTACCAAAGTTATTTTGTAAGAATGATTGGAGCCATGATCAACGGACAAGTGTTTTTGATAAGTTTTTATCTTTGATACCCAGATCAACCAACAGCACAGAGGTACATTGTAGTAATAATAATAACTTGTGACTAATTTTCAGTTACCTGTTGTGTTAATGGCACATGGAACACGTGCTGAAGCAGCACACAGCATTGTAAAAGCTGGATTTGGAACTGTAAGTGCATTGGATGCTGGATATTATGGACAAGGAATCTATTTTACAGTACTATTTAATCATCACTTTGCATTTGTTCTAATATGTTATTGTAGAGTAGTCTTGAATATGCTTGTTCTTATGATACCACCGCTAAAGGTGACAAAATTCTGATTTTGAGTTTAGTTACACCTGGCAATGTGTATCCTGTACACACACATGGGTTCTATGTTTATTTACAATATTGGTAGGTAATTGAAAAACCTAGTGATGTTATCAACTTTCAGGGTAAGCCTATTAAACCTGGGTACCAAAGTCATTATGCAGTGGTAAACAAAAAGGGAGAAGCTGTAAGTGACAATATTGATAAATGCAAATGGGACGAGTTGGTTGTGGCTCAAGGTAAATAATACCATGAGGTGTAACAAAGTATTTTTTAATTGTTTAATTTAGATGTACAAGCTGTGGCACGATATATCATAAGTGTTGTAAAAAAGCCAAGAAAACGGGTGGCTCAGAAAAAAAGTGAAGGAAAAAAGAAGAAATCAAACAAACCAAAGAAGGCCAAGATTATCAAACCAATTGGAAGTGAAATTGTAGAAAACATAGAAAGCAAAGAGTTTTCAAAATCAGAATATGATAGCGAGTCAGAAGAGCTGTTTGATGAAGACTCATTTATCACTAAACGGTAAGACTACACAATACTAAATGTCTTACTTATTTACTGTGAAGAAAATTATGGGCAGCCGCAACGCTGGATCAACCTGATGAGCCATGTATACAAGACCAGCGTGTACTATCACTAAAACAAGAAGTCACAAAGCTCAAACAAGAAAACACAACTATCATTGAGGAATCAAATACCAGAATCACTAAACTGGAGGAAGACAATGCTAAACTGAACGAAGAAAATGCCAACCAATGCAATCAAATTGCTAAACTACTAGCCCGAATTGCAAGTCTTGAGAGTAACGATAGCTCATAGCTGTTTTTGAAATGTACAACATATAATGTGTGATACACCATGTACCACAACGACTCTTTTATTCCTTTGTCAATGAAATTCTAGTAGCACGTGCGTGATTGTTTAATTTCTTTGTTTTTATGGATTGCTTCGAGTACATAGATACCCTTTAAAACATCTCTTACCACATACCATAGCAGAAGCAACAGTACGAAAGTGTTTGTTTGTTGACTGCACAATGCTCTTTACGTCTGTATAAGCAGAATTTTGATTAGCTGTTCTAACAAGAGCGCCTGTGATGTTTGATACTGTATATCGCTTGTCGATTGTTTTTCTTCTAGCAGTTGTTCATTTAGACTCATGCTTGTAAGTAACAAATTCAAATCAAAGCATTGTTGCTTGACTACAACAGACAATATTCTACAACAATAAACAAAATCTGGTGCTTGTCTTTGACCTCATGCTAAACAGGAACGAGTTGAGAATTCTGTCTGAGTGTATTACATTAATAGCCTTCTTAGTAATGTAACAAAATTACCTGGTACCTCAAAGCCCATGTACCTTTGGAAAATCGGAAAAATACCCTAAAGGAATTGTACTCCCTTTGACAGCGACAGTTTGGACAGCTGAGATTGAGCTCATAAGAATTTGGAATTTTCTTCAACAGAATGTCATAGCTTATCACAAAATGAAGACAAGTCTTTTAAAACTGGTTAAGTTTACTCAAATACATTGATACTTACAAGACACGCTTACAATACCTTTTTCATGTGGATAGTGTATTAGGATCCAAAAGCTAGCAGTGATCAAGATACCATTCAAAGGGGTTTGTGATGAGCTATTTTTCAAAATGACACGGGTACCTTTGAATACGCAGACATTGAAAGGTCCGAATGGTTACAAAGCCACAAACGTTCAATGTGTACAAGTTTCTTCTGGAACAGATTGGCACACAGACTATGTTTTCAGAGCCTGATGTACATTGGCAGGCGGATTACAGTGCAAGAATAGTGATAATTCGGAGACGTGTCCAGATATGAAACTGAGATACTGTTGCGAACCTGTTCCTTGCAATGGAAAGTGGTACTTTGTTTTTTTCAAAACTGATTTGTCAGCTCTTTACAACTTCTTTTAAGGTACGATGACGACCGTCCATATGGCCGTGGCGAACATAAATCTACATATAACCACAAGCGATTCCATGGAGGAAAAGTATGCCCAAATAGCTACAATACAAAGCCTCCTACAGGTGCTCAATTTATCTGTTGCAAGTGAACAAAATTGGTCTAACATTCCACGCGTGACTTATAGAGTACCATGTAAACCTACTGGAGGACTGGAATGTATTAGAAGTGAAATGGTAGAAATGGCTATAGGCGCCCCGATATGAAAGTCCGATACTGTTGTCAAGCAGACTAGTCAATAAAGTACCAAGCTTCCCTTCCATAAATTTGTCTGTTTTTAAAAGTCGTTCCTGTCTATCAGTACAGTTTTTATAAGATTGTTCTTGCCGTAAAGCCCAAATAGAGAATTTTTCGCTAAGCAGTTGAATGTGCTGTGGTGTAAGCACTGCATGCTTTGAATCTACACAGTAAGTATGAGAGTTTAATATAAACCTGTAGCCGTGAGAAAAAATAAATACGTTTTACTGTTTTTAAGGTATGACGTTATTGTAAAATGTGAAAATCTTCTAGCTAGGTTCTTTTTTGTTCATCATTTATACCTAGAAAGTGTATAAAGAGTAGTAGTGCATCGACCCTGAGTGTGCACACTAAAACGTTAGTCGTGGCTCCGCAAAAAACGTCAAGTTCAGCTTATTGCTCTTGATTAGCGATACAAAACCGAGCTAACCGCTTTTCATTTGTTGTAGTGCCCTTTTTCAAAAAAAGTCTACAGTTTTTTTCCTCTTTCTAACTTATGCAACATCCCAAACAGCCAAAAATGATGTATTGTAT
>JALMLS010000040.1:0-35761 GCA_038496445.1 Trichosphaerium sp. ATCC 40318 | reverse complement strand
ATTTATTTACAGTTCATTCAGGATCGCGTCATTACAAGTGGAGTAAATAGAATTGTTGGAGCTTGGGGAGCGAGCAATACATTCTCTTACCATGGACAAAACAGAGGTACAAAAGTTGTTGATGCAGAGTGTGATCTTTGAAGTTAGTGCTTACCTCAAATAGTTGCAAGTGCCGCTGTGTTTTATGGCGATTCCCCGCTTACACCACCTTCTGGAACTGTAAAAGAGTCTTTTGTAATGAGCGGTACAATCTACTACAAATGAATCAACGCTTGGTCTTGTTTTATAGACTTCGAACTACCAGCAAAAGTTACAACGTATTCGTGCCATTACACCCAACTATCGAATCTTACAAAAGTGCACGCAGTGATGGTAAAACCTTTTCGGCGTATTTCATTGGAACTAAACATACCAATAGTTCGAGCCAGTGATTGACAATGAAAAATACGTTCATCACATGTTATTCCATGATTGTTCAGGATTGCATGAAACACCTGAAGGTCGTGCTTTGATGGAAACATGGAGAGGTTCTGGTGCAGAGTGACTCACCTCAAGTACGTTATAAACAACTTAGTAATACTTCTTATTTAAAGTACTTCTAAGGGTGAGGTTGGATGTAGACTTGTGTGGGCTTGGGCAAAAGGAGGTCTTGGATACAAATTCCCCCATGATGTTGGTATGTTTTTTCAGCCACAGCCATTCTATTCTTGTTTACTTACATGGTAAGGTGTCCCTATGGGTGGACCAGTAGATGCTACTGATTTGGTAGTTGAGATTCATTATGATAATCCAAGTCTTGATGCTGGCGTTCGTGATAAGTACGTCATTTTCTTTATTTAGACAGTAACTTGTTTACGCTTACATATCCATTTAGCTCCGGTGTTGCAGCGTTTACAACTACGAATCTAAGACCAATCGAAGCTGGTATCATCAGTATTGGCGATCCATTGTTAGAACTACCATCTATCCCTGCTGGCGCTGCTGATGTAAGCACAATATGTTTGATAAGCAGCCTTACCCTTTATAATAGCACCATGTTGAAACAAGTTGCTCTTCCGCTTGTACAACAAGTGACCAATGGGTTGAAGATGAGATTACAGTTATTGGCAGTTTTTTACACATGCACGAGTATGGTACGTCTCACCACACATGTGATACAAAAGATACCTAAATATTGTTTGTTCTCAGGTTCAAGTATTTACACAAACATTACACGTGATGGCAACATTGTTGCAACGTCAAATCACATTGACTTCTGGGACTTTGGTACGAGCTCTAACAATATGTCTGTTTGAACAAATAGCTTGAACCTCAACTGCTCCGCACTTTGTCTCACTTCCATTTCTATTTAGCATTCCAACAGTTCACACCTGTCAACTACACAGTATCCAGAGGTGATCGCATAAATCTACATTGTAATTTCGACGCAGCAAGTTCAAGTATTGATATCGTCTTTGGTACTGAATCAAGCGAAGAAATGTGTCAAGCGTATTTGATTTACTATCCAGCGATGCCAAGAATGAGGTTTGTATCGTTTTAGTTTTCTTTTTTTATACTCTATGCTCATTACTTCTCAAAAGGTATTGTGGATTAGCTGACAGTGAGAACTTGTTTTGTGGCGGATTACAGGATATTGTTGCATCTGTGAGTCCTCCTTTGGCCAATGTTGGTAAGTTGTACTGTTGTTGAACTTCCTTATTGATAACACTTTACAATAGATGGACCTGAAACTCGAGCCATCACGTTTGTACAAGAACCAGGAACATGCCCTGATACCTCACTTGACCTTACCGACACAGTCATTGAACCAAGCAACACTCCAAGTTCAACAGACGTTCCATCGAATGCACCTGATGCTACAAATGCCCCTTCAGATTCAGTATCTTCTGCTACTACACTTGCCTCGAAACTAGTGGCTATTGTACTTTCCGCACAACTGTATTTTCACCTGTAAATAGACATTTCAGAGAAATACGAGTGATTCTGCGTAAATAAAACAAACAGTTTCAAACTACATCACGTGTTTTTTTTTCTTCGCTTTATTTACATTTATCAATGCACCTCACAACATGATTTAAGCCATGGAAGCTCCATACACATACTTGCGTTAGGTCTACAAGAAGGGTTTACAGATAATGTTGCACTTAAGAAATCCATGTGATGTTCTTGTAACATTTCAGAGAAATAATCAAGTGAGTCAACATGACCTCTGTGATATATTTCAACCAAGTTATCACAAACCTCTGAAATATCATCTGATTGCATTTCCAATGGAAACTCGCCAACCAAGATCACGAAAGTAGCTATACCAACAGACCTAAACACGGTAAGTCCAAAGAAAAAAGCGAGGAAAAAAACTCACCAGATGTCAAAAGTTTCGTTGTGTGAACCTACTGTAAAAGCTTCTGGAGGCATATACTATAGATAAATAAGTAAAATTATATAACAAGTGCGCGTGGTACTTGTGGAGTGCCGTTTAAGCGGGCTAAACCTTTCTCTCCTTCTGTTATGGGATGCGCAAACCCAAAATCTGTTAGCTTGACATTATCATCGTAACCAACTAACACGTTGTCTAAAAACATAAATGTTAATCACTCAAGGTTGTTCCTATACGAGTGTACGATCTCTTGTCATACCTAACTTTACATCTCCATGTACGTATCCACTTTTATGTATTTCTCCAACACCAATACAAAGTTGTTTAATCACTCTTTGCGCTGTTTTTTCATAAACATCAACAGGTTGTCTCACTAAATAACTGAACAAGCTTTCTCTTGCACGCTCAAAAATCATCACAGGGCGACCTAATCACTTACGTTAGTTTATTCTAAAGAATTATATAGCAAACAAGCTAAACAAAAAGCACGTGCAAAATCATAATAAAAACTCAAAAAAAAAAATCTCTTGTGATTTCAAACGTATCTTCGAAATCGTACCTCTATCCATACACGCCACTTCAAGCCTAATAATATTACGATGTGTCCATCCTGTGAGTATAGCTATTTCTCGCGCTATCAGGTGTTTATTCTGTTCATAAAACCCTTGAAATATCACTTTAATAGCAACCGCCTCTCCTTGACACGTGTAAGCTTCTTTAAAACAACTAATCGCCTTTTGTCACCCACAATGGTGTGAACGTAGTAGCGCAAGGTACCTGTTGTTTTCTTGGTGCCTCCAAATACGTCTGAAGTCGATCCTGATCCAATCTCCTTACCTACATTGTACTGCCATAAAACTTCGACACCATCCCACGCTTGTATGCGTATAGCATGTCCTAAGCCTATCACACGTGAGAAAACTGCGTACTAGCACGTGAACAATCATACGTTTACGCGCACAAACAACTCTGGCTGTTGATCGATGTTTTCTAAGCATTATACGGCGAAATCAAGTACTCGTTATCGTTTAGGTTTTTTTTTGCCGTTTGATAAAAATAGACTTTGTGACAAAAAAAAACAATATCGAAATTTAAATGTTTCCTGTCAAATCTTCGCAACAAATGACTTATAAGTAATTTGATCTTGAACGAGGGAATGTACTGGGTATTTTATTTTAAATTTTTCTACACTGTAGGGAGGGAAACGGCTACTTTTTCATTTCTTTGAGAAGTGCATCTATACTTTGTAGCGCCTTCAATCCTCCTATTGGTAGTGATACATGCTCCCTTGATGGTACTTCTTGGTCACGTGGATTGATTCTAATAAGTGTTGCCCCTGCTCGAGAGCATACCTGCTCACTGGTATACCTAACAGTTGGTACTGCGTTTCCAGCACCAATCTCGACAACAACTGTTTTGAGTTTGTTTTTTTGGACTTTGTACATAAACTCCATATAATTCTTGTACTGAATATTATCTCTTGCGTCTATGTATCCGCCGTCACTAAATATATTAATGAAAAACTACTGGTACAGATAAAACTACAGTTCCAAAATGGATCCAATGTTTTACATTCAAAAAAAAAAGGAAAAAAGAAAGAACGTACCCAAACATCATAACACAAGGTCTTGCGAGTTGATTGCATTCTGGGCATTTTGGGAGCTCACCTTGGGCTCTAAAATTAGCATCTATACTGGGTATCTAAAGAGTAATGAGAAGGTGTGCTCAACAGGTATTAAAAAAGTACCTTAAAATCAGTTGTTGGCCAAAACTTTTCACAGCACGCTATAGTGCATTGCATGGCATGTACAGAACCATGGCATTCATAAACCTGTTAATAATAATTAGTTATGGACCCTTATATGCTTTATCACGTACCTTCTCTGGTGCAAATCCTTTCTTTTGCCAATGACCATCAACATTTGATGTGAAACAAAAATGATCTTTTTTCTGTGCAACCCAAGACTATTTCAGCTGTTAACAATGTACGAACTATCAGTTTGAGAAGAATAAAAATCTGCTGCTGTAAGCTAAAAACTTTTTGCTCTCTAGTCACGTGCACGGAGAAAATAAAAGACAAACTTTTGTCAAAAAACGTTCGAAACACATTGCCTTATTGAGTGTGGTATGTACCTTCATAATATCAAATCCACTATGTGGCTCTGTACTATCATACAGATGATATCTACGCAAACTTTAAGCAACCTAAACTAATCAAAACCACTTACCTATGCGACCAAAATCCCCATGCAAATGCTGGATCTTTTTTAAACCTAAAACCTAGTTAACAAACCGCCGCTTTTGTAGACCTAAACCATACCATGATGGATTGGACTAATACTCATTAGAACGACTGTATTGATCTTGTGAACATCGTGTACCATTTGGGAAAATTCTAGTCCAAGATGCTTCATTGGCGGATACGCTTTCCAAAAGCCAGTAGGGCCTAAAAAGTAACATTTTGGTTATATTCTCGTAGTTCAAGGAATAAACGCTTCAATAAATAGGTACATACCTCTAAAGTCAGGTAAACCACTGTCAACACCCAAGCCTACGCTGTTTAAGAACATATTTCCGCTTTTGTAGCGTACCTGCACCACTGGCGAACAGAATCACTTCACTGTCGTGTATTAACTGCGCAGCGCGCTTCAAAGCTAAATGAAAGTGTTTAGCGTTTAAATAAGGAAAGTTGTACATACCATCGTTCAAATCCTCTTTCTTTACCTCTGTCGTGTAGAATACCATCACAGCTTTACCAAATGGCGCCCTTCCAAGGTCAAGCATTTTTTTACGGTCTGCGCTTGTTTTTGAGGTTATCGAAAGCGAAGCGCCATTGATAGTGATGGATTTGAGTTTAATATCAGCGTTTTGGATATACTGTACAAAAGCTTGTAGATTTGGCTCAGTTATCTCCTCTTTTCCTTCTAGACGGCCTATAACTACTCTACATATGGTTAATAACCACTGTAAAAGATTATTGGATTACCTATCGTTATTATCAGCCATTTGTGCTGCAATATTTCAAATAATTTTGGACTTTAGATGACTTGTTGTCCTGATTTAGCGAATTTGCAAAAAGCTAAACTACACTGTTCTATACACGAAGGTTAAGACAACGTAAAGATAACACGACTCATTTAGAAGCATGAACACAACGTTCTATCTCTACACTTCACTGAATACTAGCAGTATTGTGGATTGGTTACGAATGAGACTTATTCTACCATTGACGTGCTTATGATGTACGAATTACAGACGCCTCCGCATGTCTATGCATGCCAATTTAAGTAAAAACAAAACCTTACAATTAAATGGAGTTAATCTTTTATGGCTTGATGCTGTTAAGCTTTATATACACAGAGCCTGCTGTTTTCCTTGTGGATATTTTTTGTACAATCAAGATGATTAATTCTTCTCTGTAAAGTTTATGTTTCCACATTCCTTCACGTACGCATTTCTTGTCGAAAAACTACAAGATTATTGCTAAAGCAAATGTTAACGGATTATTAGAAATGATAAAGATGAACGAGTGTGCATGAGTGCCAACAGAAAGTTAAAGTGAAAAAAAAAGTACCTAAATCTGCATGTGACTCCTTGTAGATTTTGTATCACTTCGTTCCTTTCCAGAACCTTTACATTTATGACAAGCCATGTCTCCTGAACGGTATGCTATTTTTCCAGAGCCATTGCATTTGTCACATTTTGAGAATGTCTTATTATTTACAGGTTGATTTTTTTGTTTTATCCTTTCGAAAAAAAAATAAAAAATCTAAACAGCTCAGTTAGTAAATAGCTGTCTTATGTACGATGGTACCCGAGCTACTATTATTGCTATGGCTACAAATGTATGACACATGGCAGAATTTGTATCGAGCATTATCTGCATAGCTCTATTTTGTCCGAGGAGTGTCATACTGAAAAGAACATTCTGGCGTCTATCAACAAAATTATAGATATCATCTAAAAGTAGCGTTAAAAAGCAAATCACGTGATCTAAACGATTTCTAAAAAAAGACATGAAACGTACCACAATTGTTCTGCTTTAATGCTTGACCACAAGATACTACAAGATCGCCTATAATGTGTTAATGTCCGATAGGTTTTTGTATCTGATAATTTTTACACTCTTTTTTAGACTTACTTTTCGCAAACGCTGTTACGATTTTCGGTTCATTCTCAATATCATCAGTAAGCGATACTGTTATAACACCCGTAGGACCTATTTTAAGAAAAAAAAATAAGAAACAATTCTCAAAAAAATCACGTGTCAGAAGTTCCAATTAAAACAAAAAAAAATGGATTGTTTGTGTACCATCAATATAATATTTAAACTCATTATCTCCTTCTTCTGTTATAATATACTGTCCCATTTTTGTTGTTCTCTTGGGCTCTAAATAAAGAAGTTAACAATCTCGCAGTGATTATTTTATTATCGTGTTATCAGTTCACTCACTCAATACCCTGCTTGGCCAGTTTCCATCCAGGTAGTACGCTGTATTGAGAAAGTTGTCTACAGTCGAAGTTAGCCTCCAAAAAAAAAAAAAGCAACTTGACAAAATCATACCCTTTATTAATTCTTTCCCGTGTTGTCCTCGTACTGATCCATTGTATACAGGCACAATAAAAGAATCTGCCGACCCCACTCCTGACAATAAAGCCGATTCTTCCTCTACTGAAATCAAGTCGTGCGACTGCGACTACAATAACAATCAGACTTTGTTAAACACTTGTTCTTGCTGTTGTTGTCATTTTTTCACAATAAATTGAACATACCGCTGTTCCACCTTTAGATGGCCACGTTGTAGGTGTAGCATCGCTTTCACGCAGTGTATCATCTTTTATACGAAGGGTACCTCCCATAAGCGCATCAGGTGGAAGCAAAAGACCTGTTCGAAATTCATAAATACAAATAGTCAAATGACGCGATAAAAGCCACGTGGTGCCAGTAGTACCTATACTTTCGAGCTCTCCAGGTGAAGACATAGAGAAGTTCCGGTTACTGCGTTCTAAGTAATTTAGTAAAGTATGACGACACATGGGTACGGTCCCAACCCATATAACTTCACGCAAAATAGCGCTATTTTTTTTGCTCTTTTTTTACTTCTCATGAAAAAAGAAACGATTATTTTGGTCTTTCTGTGCGTACCATGCGACTCAAGTTGTCCTACGCTCGTTTTACGCACAAGCGTTGGTTTATATAGACCTTTATCAAACACCTTTTCTCGTTTCTGTCTAAGAATGGTACAAATAAGAAAAAGTATGATAAATATGGTGTTGTCACTTGCTCTTTGTAATCCCATATGCTATGTGAAGGCGGTAGAGTGCTTGCTTTTTTCATTTGTTTTGCCTTCGCCTTTGATTTTGCTAAAGATGATTCGCTTATAGTTCTCTTCTTCTTTGCAGGCGCGGACTCGCTCCGTGAGTCTCTCTTTAAATCCTTTCGTCGGTTTTCACGTGATTTAGTCTTAGACAGCCCTTTAGTCATCTTACGCAAGTTCTTTCTAATAGCCTTCATTTTTAGGAGCACGTGTTGCGAAGAGACCAAAACCCTTTTCGAAAAAACGAAACACAAAACGCAATTGTCAAACTTTGTCAACTGTTTTTCTGCCTTTGTAGCAACGCAAGCAGCCTCAAAACAACATGTATTTTAACGTAAAACCAGTTGCTTATGTGTAGTCAATGTAGTAAAACAGGAACTGCATGGGAATCTTCGCAGCACTGCAATTACACACGGGGAAATAAAAACACCTCATTTGTTCTAATATAGTTTCTTTTGGCTTGTTTTGATATCCTCGCGGATTTCTGATATAAGGCATTTAACTTATCAAAGCAAAGTTACACACGACTTCTTATACGCCAAAAATCTCGTTCACGAACACTTGTGGGTACTCAAAGCCTGTTTCTTATGAAATTCGCTGCTGAGCTTTTGAAAAAAAAGTCCGAGCTTCAATTACGCGAAAACAAAGCCTAGTTGATAGTTTTAAGGTGTTCTAACGGGTTGCGTTTTTTTCTCCGGCAAAACGCCGTGTTACGTACCTTTAGGTTTGTGTTTCGTATAAACAACTATTCGACACTTAAATGGCGGTACCAAAGAACCAAAAGCAGTGATCCTTTAACGTTACAATAGTATTCTTTTAATGTGAACTTTCCAAAACTTTGCGAATTTTCTAAACGGCACAAAAAAGTCGTTGACCCAAACTAGCACGAAAACCTAACATCTCAACATGGTACGCTAGTGTTAAGTAGTGCATTTCTCATCGTTGTAAAAGAATATGATGCACTTCACATCCGGTAAGGTAGGAACAAAAGTTCTTGCTGGTGAAAAAGAATATACACCTCCTGGGGTACAGTAATAACGATTTTGTTGCTTTCAGGTTAACAAGGGATTATAGAAGATGAGGGTGAGCTGTCTGTTCTTCGGCAAGGTAAGAGAGGCTTTGGGTACGAAAGAAATACAAATAGAAGTGAAGAATGAGGTATTGTTGTGTATGTGACGCTCTTGTAAGTAGGTTTAATGCGTTTTAGACAACTAGCGTTGAATTTGGTACAATATTAGCTGAACGATACCCAAAACTTGCTTCTATGCTCGAAACAGCTGTAATATGTGTAAATAATGATTTCAATACTGGTTCGGTTACAATTAAAGCAGGTGATGTTGTGGCTGTTAGTGACAGTCATGGAGCATTATATACTTAGATGATAAGTACAAAGCTTCATAAAGTAACAAATAAAACTTCCCTTACTTGAAAAATACGAAGTCACGTGTTTCGTTTGATTCTTGTACAATCACTTTTCTCCTTATGTATTTGAACGAGTTGCTTTATTATAGGCGCTCAGGTTTATGCAAGTGAGGACCATGGGCGTATGTCATTAACAAAAAAAGGGTAAGGTCAAGTTTTGACGTCTGGTGAGTTTTTTTATCGCTTTTTTCTTTGGACTTACTGTGTTTAGGTCTGTTGGTATAGCTACTTTCGTAATCTTGGTTGGTGAGTTTCCATTGGAAATGCAATCAGATGATATTTCAGAGGTTTGTGATAACTTGGTTGAAATATATCACAGAGGTCATGTTGACTCACTTGATTTGAGCAGAAAAAAAAAGTATGACATAATATTATTTTATTTTAGTAGTTCACATAGTGACAATAAACTTGAGGTCTTTAAACGTGCTTTTTTAAACATACTACATACTTAAACACTAACCAATATCCATAATATGTTCTTATATGACTTGATGAACAGGGATGTGTACACTTTTCATGTGGTATTTCAGGGAAAAAATTTTGCCAACAACGATTTGATTGACTAACGGAATCAATAGAATATATGTCAATGTGCAAGCAAAAGCAAAAAAAAGTGATCAGAACTATTGAGAACAGAAGGGAGATGGAATACAAAAAAAAATCAAACTTTTGATATTTAAAGACATTCCGACAAATAGGTACCTGAAGCAAGTATACATGTTTTACCAATACATTTTAGACACTTGTATAGTGGTCGTTGGTAACGCTTAACAATAGGAGCCTAGCGCTACCTTGGCATATGATATTTGTGATACACTGGAAATACAAAAAAAGCAGAATTTTATCATTGGTGACGAAGGCGCACACAAACGATTCAGAGTGTATCAGCTGCGAAATAGTGTTGATTCCCAAGGTGCAATGTGGTAAAAAAATATGGGAAACAGAACGACAATAAATGCGGGACACTTTTCATGTTTGCTAATTGATAAATGTAATAAAGTGAAGAAAAAAAAACTGAATAGTGTTGACTTTGTTACCATCACTTATTTCTCCAGTTACCTTGTACAATGTTGTCTAATGACACTCTTCAATTACCACCAGAACTCGTTTATCTTATTGTAGATAATGTTAGAACGATTCAACTGATGAAAATAGTGAGGACGTTAAATACCTTGTATTGTGATGTCACAAATAAGAGCTCACTGTATAAGGCACGTATCGAGTAGTTGATAGTATTACCCTTATTTACCACGGATTGGACCTGAAATAGCGCTGTCTTGTAAGCGCTGCCTAGTTTCGAGTTTGCTAACATAGGTAGCCTCATGCGACTCTGCAAGCTATCCATTAGTGTATCCTAAGGGTAAGAGCAGAAAGTCACGTGCATTTCAGGAGCAAAAAAAATAGCGTTATTTCAGGTCAAATACTACGTTTAATAGTTAAGTATTTATAGCGCTTCAAACTTGTACCGAAGCGAGGGTATATTGTCAAAAGAAATAACTTATTTCTAATCTGGAGATTGCGTTATTTTGAGTTGGGGATTGAAACTTTGTCCATGTACGAGGTACGGCAATATACTTTTTTTTTTGTATGCATTTTTAAAGGTGTTGTTGATAGTGCAAAAATCAAGAAACGGCAATTATGACGTTTACGTTGAAGGATGTTTCGGATATACAGATTGAGGATGACATGAGTACTAAAGACAAATTTGTATGGTCCTTTAAACTAAAAAGGAAAAACAGCAAAAAAGTGATATTTTTACAAGTTGCACGTGAGAAAGATGCACGTGTTTTTTGATAAAAAAAAACCTTTTGTACTTTTCTTGATGTTAAAGTTTGTTCTGTTTTAGAGAAGGGATTGGATGGAACACCTACTTTTGGCAATAGAACTATGTCATCCTGTACAATAACATAAACTTTCAAAAAAATTGCTGTATTTTTAACTAATGTGCTATCATACAGTCAGAAGAAATTTCCCAAGAGATTGTAATTAATGATGTATTTACAATCCAAGTGACGTTAGGAAACATGTTTTTACATTGTATAAAATATCGCAGTCTACACACATACAAACTCTACTCCATAATTTTTGCGTAGCTGCGCCTGTTCGCTCTCAGCTATTTGTGCGGCACTCACATACATAGTACTCACACCTGACATGCAAAGCTGCCTTATACCTTCTTTTGTTACCTTTGTATCCCATACCTTTATGGTATGAACACCTTGAAGTGCCAAAATACCTTTATCTGTTACCTTTGTGCCAGCTAAGCAAATGGTATGAACGCCTTTTAGCGCTTTCAACCCTTCGTCTGTAACTCTTGTATGACCAAGGTCTATCTCATGTACTCCACTCAATGCTTTAACACCCTCATCAGATACGTCAGTCCTGTATAGGCCAATTGTATGAACACCAGCAAGCGCTTTGACAATTTTGTCAGCTGAGTCTTTGTAACCCCCCATGGCTTGACAATTTTGTAACTGAATTGTATGTACACCCGCAAGTGCTACTATGCCTTTAACAGTTGTTGTGGCCCGTGCTAAGTCAATTGTGTGCACCCCAGCAAGTTTTTCGAGATTCTCTCCTAAGATAGTAGTGCTTTGCAATGAAACAGAGTGAGCACCAGCAAGAGCTGATAGCCACTCCCCAGTTATCCTTGTCCTATCCAAGTTGATAGTATGAACACCACCAAGTGCCTTAACTCCTGTATCTGTGACGCTAGTACCTTGTAAATATATCGAGTGTACACCTCCCAATGCCATTATACCGTCATCTGTTACTTGTGTGCCCTGTAAATGAATTGTATGTACGCCAGATAGTTCAATAATACCAGCGTCAGTAATGTTTGTATTTTCGAGGTTAATTGTGTGAACTCCAGCAAGAGATTTCACACCTTCATTTGTTATAAGCTGGCAATAACCCAAGCTAATAGTATGAACCCCAGCAAGAGCTTGGAGCCCAGTATCTCTGACTTTTGTATGGGATAGATTTATCGTATGAACGCCAGCAAGTGCCTTAATTCCTTCATTTGTCACTGTAAACGTGTGTCTTAAATCGATCTTGTGAACGCCTGCTAGTGCTTGAATACCAGTACCATTCGCTTTGGTATAGCCAAGATCAATAGTATGAACACCAGCAAGTACTTTAACGCCGTCACCTCTAATGTTTGTGTGGCTTAGACTTATTGTGTGAACACCAGAAAATTGTTTTAGACAAGCGTTCGATACTGAGGTGCCTCTAGGTTGATAGAGCGAATGTTGGTGAGAGGTAATATATCCTTGTCGTTGATACCCGAATATCTAATATTGAGTTGACGGGCACCAGCAAGAGCTTTAATCACTGGAACAATATGAGAGTAAACAGCTCTATCCACAGAAATTGTTGAATGCTTGAGAACCCCAGGGTATTTGGCAATCGTTTTCGCGGCATGAAGAGATCTTACTACAATAAATGGGTACCCAGTGACATCACGCATGATTAGATAGAAATCATAGCATGTGTTAACTAGTGCTTTTAATGATTTTGAAACTAGCTCGAAAATCTGAACTAGAATCTCTGTTGGTAGACATAGCAAGCTGCCTTCTAAACTAAACAACGTATTAATATCTAGTTGACAATGAAAATGCTCAGCGCGTTAATAGATATGTACCTTGTATTACACATGATATGGTTGTTTATTGTGTTGTTGACTGTGGTGAAATGGTTTATATTGTTTGCAATATTATCCTGAACGCTTACATGAATGGTTTTTCTTGTTTGCGATATTATCCTGAACGCTTACATGAATGGTTTTTCTTGTTTGCAATATTATCCTGAACGCTTACGTGAAACGTCGTTAAATGAAAAGTAATTGAATAATATTTCATGACGGCCATGCAACAGATATCATAGTTTCGTGGGCTAAAGATTTTTTTATGAAGGTAACGATTGAATCTCTCCAAGGTAGAAAACAACGAAACTTCTCAACTCCATGCATGAACTGCCTAACTTTGTAAATGAACTTCTCATAATTTTCTCAAACAACTTCGCTTCAGACGAAAAGGCATACCTTTTTGCTGCTAAAATATAGCTTGTCTCCGTTGTCGTCTGGCTATCAGAAGTATTTGCCATAACCCTCGCTTGTGACAACAAAAGACGAAAGCATGCACATTACATCGATACAGCCTTAAAGTCAGGTTTAAGTCTACTTACTGACAAAAAGTATACACTTGACGTTTATAATGTCTGTTCAAGAGCAATTTAAAAAGTTTACATCAAAGTGCTACGCAGACCAAGCAAAGGTAACGTTTAACGAGCGTAGACTCGCTTTCTTTACTCTCACGCGCCCTAAAATCACATGTACAGGCTTTTCTGAATGCTTATTGGAACGATACTAAAGGTACCGCCTATTTTCTTTTTTGTCAGAGTCAAGAAAAACATGTAAATGAATAGTTTTATCTATTCTTGCAAAGCCAATAGCGACTTTTACACAGTGCTTCAACATAACAAAAATACAGCATGCGTAGAACCTCATTTAGATCGTTTAATTTGCTCTTGAGACACTTTTCTCGAGTAACACTCAAAACAACATGATTCCGTATGGCACTTATTGTATCTAGAAAGAATTAGGTAAAAAAAAATTAACGATTTTAAAATTCAACTCATACACTTTGAACACCTCTAACGTTTTGCCATTGCACTCATCACATGTAAATTCTAAAGTCTCGCATCTCTCACATGTTCCGTCAAGAGAAATATAATCCTGAGCTAACCACGTGTTAGTGTTATCATTTGAAATGAGTGTCATTGTACCACATCTGAAACAAAAAAAAGTACCACAACCTTTGCATGAGTATTTCTTTACACATACACTACAAGGTTGCTTTTCTGTATTACAATAAAAACATACCTTAAGAAAAAAGTCACGTGTTTATTATGGTAAAGTAATAATAACGTACTTTTGGATCTTTGGGTTGTGTATTCAAGGGCTTAAGAAGTCGTTTATCCTCAACACTATTATTGAAATATTGTTGTAAGAAAGTTCGAATATCTTTGAAAGTCGTTGCAGATTTCTGGCAAACCTAGGGTGTACAATTAGTTAGTACTTGTATTTAACTAAAATGGTGCACATTGCATATGCTGGAATGCTTTGATGATACCATACTTATCGTCTTTAGCCTACAGTTGACAAAATAAGGAAAAAACAAGAATAACAAACGCAAAAGATATTATGTTTCCCATACTCGTCCTGAGAAACTACTCTATCAATCCCATCACAATTTATAACTGAAGTAAAGTTTGGATTTGCACTCTTTACTCCAAAACCGAGACGACTATATGTAGTTGTAAATCCAACAAGCTTAAGTGTTTCCAATCGCTTGCTCAATAGAGGTATGGTACGTGGCCAAAAAAGAGTGTCATCAACATCCACTGTCAGGCGCCGTAATGTAGATATAACACCATGTCTACAAGTCTTAAGCAAACTCAAAGGTATGGTGAGGTTCTTCAAGCATTTCAGGTTCTCCAAAAAATGCTGTTTGTTTATCTTGGCGTGTCTTGCAATTACAAGAGTTGTTATCTTGTACAGATGGTCAATCTGCCACCAATTGTGAGTGTCATACATTTTTCCAATGTACAGTGTTTCTAATTTCTCAAATACGTTTTCAAAGAATCCCTAAAATAGCAACGTAAGTCGCCTGTTGAATAAAGTCGATAGATCAAGAAAAAACAAAAAAAATGTTGCACATAATCACGTGTTTGCAAAAGATCAAACTTACCTTGTGAGAAAACGTGCTGTGAGTAATATGCAGCGTTCTTACGGTTTTAAAGGCGCGTTTTTGCCATGAATGGGAAACACAAAGCGCCTTTTGAGTGTCATACATGAATTGTTGAATGTGGTCAATCATTTCAGGTGGTAAAATGTATTTAAAGTAATAACGGCATGTATCATGCTTGTCATCAGAATTATCGGAATTATTGGCTGTAGGGCAAGCCTTCAGAACTCTCTTGGCATCTCCTGTGATCATTTGCGCGTCTGAGGGTGTATTAGAAGCCGTTCTTGTATTTTGTGGTGATTTCGGTTCATGTTGTCTTTGTTGATGTTCAGCCTCTACAATAATGCGATAAAGACGTTTTCCTTGCGTTTTTGTTGCTTGATTTTCGATAAAAGGGACGTTTAACTCTGATGCTATTTTTCTCATCAAAGACACATCGAGAGTGCCTTGTTTTAACTCATCACCATAAAAAAGTCTCCAGTGCTGCTTTTTAAGCATTGTTTTATGTCTTTGGTTCAGCAAACAGCAAGAGTGTCAAAAAGTCAGTCTGGTTTCAACATCTGTTGTTCGGTCGTTGTTACGCCTAAGCGAACTGCAAATAACTTGCAATAATGAAAGCAAGTACCAAGGGAATAAGGAATACGCTTTCTTGCTCTGGTGGGTCGGTACGATAACTGATCGCTACAAAAGCTTTTATTTTGTCACGTGTTTTGGTTGAAGTACGTTGACGAATGTTGTCAGCGATCGTCTTAGCGGACACCACACTAAAAAGCGATCTAAGGTACTTCGATCGCATACCAAAGGTTCTTTCAATGTTAACAAAACATCCGGTACGTCCAGTTAGCAACAACTAACTCGTAATCACCTCTAACAACCACACTTTAGCTAAGCACACTGGTTTTGGATAAAAGAAATCTATTACAACTTCCAATAGAGTTACAGCTTGCTATCACTGATTTAGACTTCGCTCTTTACTTGAAATGGCCTCTATTGTCTAAGTTATCAGCAATGACAACAAGATTTGACAGCGAATTAAACAAACAAGGGAAATGGTTGAAAAAAAGGAAATGCTCACCACCAGGCACTCACAGACCCTCAACGCCCAAGATTACGGTTTCACCGGAGCAAATAGCTCTTGAACAACCAAAGAGATACATGGAGTGGTATAACTATGGACCACTATTACGTAGGTGCTACTACTATAAAGGAAAACTTGATGGAGAAAGTAAGCATTGGTGGGCTAATGGTCAGTTACAAGTACATTGTTTTTATGTCAATGGTAAGTTAGAGGGTGAGTACAAGAGTTGGCATAGCAACGGTCAATTGAAAATGAAGTGTCAGTACATCAAAGGTATACAAAATGGTGAACATCAAACGTGGTATTCAAGTGGCAGATTGGCCAACCAGTGTACTTATAAAGATGGCAAAAAAGATGGTGAGTACAAGAAGTGGTTTGATAGTGATAATGGTCAATTAAGAGCTTGTTATTACTACTCAAATGGTACGCTTGAGGGAGATAGTAAATGGTGGTATATAAGCGGTCAGTTGGCCATTAGTTCTTTCTATATCAATGGTAAACTAGAGAAAGAGTGCAACAGTTGGTATTCCAATGGTCAATTAAAAGTGACAGGTCAATATATCAAAGGTTTACGAAATGGTCAACATACCACATGGTATTCCACCGGGATATTGAAAACAAAAAATCACTATATCATTGGTTCAAGAGTGGTAGATAACAAGAGGTAGCAGTAGTTAAAAAAAAGGGAGTAGCTTAAGAAAATATGACTATAATACATTGGTACACAAGCGATATAAATGACAATTTATTGTTAGCATGTTAGTTAATACGTAGTAGAGTAACTAGAAGCAAAAAAACGATTATAGAATTGTAATATGTTAATAAATGAAAACATGATTCTTTGATCATAAACTCTAACAGAAACAGTTTTTGGCAGAAGTGTTATGTTTACTAGTATGATAAGCGACATTAAAATTATGTGGTAGAATCTATTTATAACACAAGGTACAAGAAATGTAAAACCAGTGCTATTTTTGGGATAAGTGCCGTGACAAATGTAGTAGCAGAAGATACTGAGTTTGAAGGAGCGTTCGTAACATCAGGTGTGTTTGTTGGAGTGTCTGTCGAACCACTACTTGGGGTAACAATTGGTTCAATGACTGTATATATTGGGTCAAGGGAGGATTCAGGGCATGTCATTGGTGCTTGTATAAATGTAACAACTGAATGTTCAGTACCATCTTTGGCAATGTGTTAGTAACAATAAACAACAGTGTACCGTACCAGCATTGTCCAAAGGAGGACTCACAGATGCAACAAAATCATCTAATCCGCCACAAAATAAATTCTCACTGTTAGCTAATCCACAATACCTTTTGAGAAGCAGTGAGAAGATAACTCCAAAACAACAAAATTAGACATAACTTCTTTGCTGGAGCGTTCAGTGTTGAAAGTGCAATGTAAGTTAATACGATCACCACGTGATATTGTATAGTTAACCTCTGAGAATTGTTGGAATGCTATTGGAGAAAGTAAATTACTTGATGTGGAAGAAATAAGTATTTACCAAAGTCCCAGAAGTCAATACGATTTGAAGATGCAACAACTTTACCATCACGTGTTATGTTTGTGTAAATACTTGAACCTGAGAACAAACAATATTTAGTTATTGTCTTTCATATCACATAGTGCGGTCAGACGTACCATACTCATGCATGTGTAAGAAACTACCAATAACTGTAATCTCATCTTCCGCCCATTGTTCACTTGTTGTACAAGCGGAAGAGCAACTTGTTTCACTTAGGTGCTATAAATAGCTTAGTATTGAGGTGTAACGAGCCTCTCAGCTTACATCTGATGCGTCAGCAGGGATGGGTGGCAGTTGCTCCAGTGGATCCCCAATACTTATTATACCAGCCTCGATTGGTCTTAGATTTGTAGTTGTAAACGCAGCAACACCAGAGCTAAATTAGTGAGCAAGTGGTAAAGTGAAGACGGCATTAGAAAAGAAGTAATAAAAACCATACTTATCACGAACACCGGCATCAAGATTTGGATTATCATAATGAATCTCAACTACCAAATCAGTTGCATCTAATGGTCCACCCATAGGGACACCTGAACAATGGTAAGTACAAAAGATACAACGGTTAGGGAAAACACACCAACATTTTGGGTAATTTATATCCAAGACCTCCTTTTGCCCAAGCCCACACAAGTCTACATCCAACTTCGCCCTTGAAGTACTTTAGTAAGAAGTACTACTTTGTTTATAACGTACTTGAGGTGATTCACATTCTGCGCCAGAACCTTTCCATGATTCCATCAAAGCACGACCTTCAGACGTATCAAGCAATCCTGAACAATCATGAAATAGCATGTGATGAACATATTTTTCATTGTCAATCACTGGCTCGAACTATTTTATAAAGTGTTAAATTACACTTCAGCATTTAGAGGAGTTACCATTACAGCGTGTGTTTTGGTAAGATTAGATATTTTGGTGTATTGGCAGGCATAAGTTGTAACTTGTGCTGGTAGTTCGTAGTCTAAAGCAAACAAATCAGATTGACTGAGTTGTATTCCCATGGTACCGTTCATTACAAAGGTATCTTTTACAGTTCCAGATGGTGCTGTGAGTGGGGAATCGCCATAAAACACAGCGGCACTTGCAACTATTTGAGGTTAGCAGTGACTTCTCCTCATCAACTTTTGTACCTCTGTTTTGTCCATGGTAAGAGAATGCATCGCTGGTTCCCCAAGCTGCAACAATTCTATTCACTCCACTTGTAATGACACGATCCTAATATTACGTACAGATAAGCACGTGATATAAAACGAAATATGGTACATTTTGATCTTGAGTATCAAGCTTTCTGATGACCTCAATTATCGTTGTTGTATTGCTTTGTTCACCAGATACTATTTTCCAATGCTGACAAGAGTCCTTGATTGGTGTAACGCCAGTCTAGAAACCAAACTAAGCACAATGCATTTTGTGATATCGCCTTACCTTCGTACAGTACATGTCGCTCACTTCAACTCTTCCAGTGGTGTCTTCAGCGTATTGTTAGACAAACATTGTAGTATTAAACAGTAAGAATAGCGTACCATCAACAAAACCCCAAACCATATCAGATCCTCCCATACTGAAAAAGAACCATTAGTACAACTCTAACAAAGCCAATTAAATCCACTTACCTTCCACTTGTTGGCTCGCCAATACCAAAAGAGATGTATCCAGTTGTCTTGACTTCAAACGCTAAGAAGATGTCTTGGTTTGCTTCATCAACACGCCAGTGTACAGTGTAGTCAGGTGATAGAGCTTGTTTGTTCGGATATATCAGTGGATCAAATGAAGCCGATACGAGCAAGTACGGCATCATACATAATAGAAAAGCTAAAAATACTGCAAGAGGTGCTGTAGTTGCCATTCAAGACTGTAGTCCTTTAAAAATGTTGGGCAAATTCTGGCAAAATTACCCTTTTGGGTCTGTCTTTGATTCCGGTTTTTTAAGGAAACAGTTTGTCCGCTATCATTGTATTTTTTCATAATTCTAACACAGGAGTATTGAATTTGTATGCAGTGCGTGTAAGGAGATGCCCAGGACTGGGGTAATAAAAATACCCGTCTCAAAAAAATTCAGCAAAAAAGAGCTCTCCTCCATTTTGTGATTCACAACTTCATTCACAACCACCCAATGTTGCCGAAACTTAACAATCAAAACGATGATTCTAGTCTTGATGTAGAAAGTATCGTAGTTATTAAATGGCTTTTGTCGTTGTATAGAGATGTAGGTGTATGGCATATGAGATAACTGCCATAACCAGCAAATAATACATTAGATAAAGCGGTTGATTCGTGGTCACGTGTCTACCTTTTTACTTGAAGCAATAATAAACATGAACAAAAGGGTCTGGGACAGCAAACTGGCTTTTTATTCATTGTACAACTTTTTTTCTGAGTTGTTTCTGTTGTTCACACAGTTTTGCAAGAATTTCTTCTTCTTTTTGCAACTGTTCGTGATATTGTTGTATTTTGATCTTCTTTTTACGTATTTGCTCAGCAATGCTTTTTTGTCCTTGTGTTCTACGCTTGTAGTGCAATTTCACATCTGGTTTTGTTTCTAACACAATGTTGTAAGAACTAACGTAAGAATCCAAACAAATGTCTATAGCAATGTACCCTTCTTTATGCAGTGTTCAGTGCTTGTAGGTAGTACTGTATCATTATGTGGTATTGTTGTAGACGGCTCATATGGGTTATTAGCCTTCCAGTACCCGGATGTACCTACAAACTCTTCACTGTCATCTTCTCCTCTCAAGTCAATTACGATTTCTTCTTCATCTTAAAACACTATTAGCACAATAAAAGAACAAGATCAATACCGTCTGAATTGCCGCTACCACTCTGAGAAGTATGATCTTCAGTTTTGATGATTGGCGATTCTTCACTGTCTCCATCTTCCTCATCACTTTCCAAATCAGAAAGTGACATGACAAAGTCGCCATCTTCTTCATCTTCATCAGAATCAATATAAATGACTTCGTCATTCAACTTTTTCTTGTCACGCTGTTGAGAAAAACAACTTTCTACTTTTACGGTATTGAAAGAGCTTCTTGAAAAGTCATTATGCTCATTGTGATCACTGTTTTTATCTTCCTTCATTTCTATGTTTGTTTCTTGCTCACCTTTGTTTTCAAGCTATGATTGGTTAATAAAACAAAACAAGAGAAATTACCTTTTTCATTTCTTTTTCTTTTTCCTCGGATTCTTTGTGTAGTTTGTATGCTTGTTCAGGACTGTACACAGTAACTGCATTCTCATCAAATCCTTTTCCATCCTTAAACACGTTTGTTATATATGATAGAAGGGATTGCGCATATATACCTTGGTAGGATCAAAATCCTGTACAATTGATGAGTTGAAAATAAACGGTCTATACATTGAAGTTATTTCTGTATGCAGATACTCTTGCATTGTGGTCCCCACATGAAATACCTTATACGCAATATACTTTCTTGACTGTGATGGATATGTTTTTTGTATCTAAGATACGTAAGTCAACACCAAAGGAATCTGAGTTGAAAAAGTTATTTCCACAAAAGCTACAAAACAGATTTAAACAGTTTCAAGATACCAGTTTATACAAACCACCGTAGTCTTCACCATCGCTATTAGTTATTTTGGTCCATCTTACCCTCCTGTAAGGCATATAATAGGAGCAAAAGTCCATACCTAAACGGCACAATAAGTTCAGCGTAATTTTGTGGATTACTACCAAAGTCGGAATCATGTGCATATTCTACATCACTTATCACCTCGCCAATAATATATTCCATGTTTATAGGATCTTGTACAGTAACAAGGTGACCCTTTTTCATCTTGAAGAACAATATGCTAACTTGTGATTAGATGCCAGAAGAAAAAAGAAGTTTTACTTCATATTGTTGTAATATCCCGAGTCTTTTTGAATCATCTTTGCGACTCTCTTGTCTTGTTGAATAAGGGTCTTCATCTTTGCGACTCTCTTATTATCTGGTACATGCCTAAATACAGATTAATGTAAATAGATGATAAGGTCTTGGTGACTGATAAAAAGGAGACTAGAAACTGCTATTTCACGTTTTCTTTACATATAAAAAAATATCACGTGTGTTTTTTTTCTTTTTTGGAAAACTTAACTAAGTTATGGGAAGCCACCAAAAAGTGCTTGTGTTTACACTACTATTCACGAAATTTTGTGACATATGTTCTATTTCAAATCGCGTGTTTTGGTGCCTTTTGTTTGACATACAAAACAGACCGTTTTCATTTTGTTTTCAATCAATAATTAACCAAAAGTAGTCTCAAATACGCGCCAAAACACCTAGATTAAATCCAAAAGTTTCGTACTTTAATTGATCCATGTATTTTACAATTTCAAAGGTTGTTTTAGACCAAAGAGGTGCAACAAAACTATTCAAGGGAGAGTTAGAGTACTAACGTTTTTAGTCTAAGTTTTTTGTACCCTTTTGTCTTAAAAGCTTCGTAAACTGCTCGTTTCTCCACTTTGATTGTTTTTGTTTTAACCGCAGGAAACACTTTCCACAATTTCATCTCAAGTATTTCTTTTTTAGCTTTTTTACGCTCGTTACAAGTTCCCTCACGCTTTCGCTTTCTACATGCGGGTTTTGACGACATCATTAACGTTTTCTTCTTCTTTTTAAATAAAACCTTTACGTTTTAGCAGCTATCGTTACCAGCAGTCAAGTTGTACAATAATCAGGCTAACATAACATTAATCTGACTTTACCAGACTTGGTTAACTTAGCGAAATGATACTTAAGCTCATTACGCGTAACAAAAAAAAAAGTTACGCGTAACAAATTTTTCCTGGTCAAGTGACTCAGTGTCCTTGTTTTATTTTTTTTTGAGAAACGCCATATACGTTTTAATCATGCCTACAAGTGCAGGATATACTTTGATGCGATCATGGAATTTGTGAACAAGCCAGCAAAGTCAGCTGACTGATTCCAATTTTAGTGGGTTTTTTTGGTATTTGTTACAAAGTTTGCAATAATATTCCATCTTTTGTCCAAGCATTGTTGTTTATATATACAACACATAAAATAGAATGGTATTAAACAAACCTCATTAAACTTGAAGGTTTTTAGTGTAATGACAGAATTGACAGACACCTCAAAAATTGTTGAGATTGTTTTTTTTGATTTTTGCAAAGTTGTCGCATGTACTACACAGACTCTTGAATAAATTTTTTAGTAATTTCACTTTCTAGCATCTTTGTATTGCTTATATATGAGTGCTAGGTGTAAAAGGTTTGGTACAGTTAGCTACAAACAGGTTCAGAAAATGGTTTTTTGTCTCTTTTGTGTGTTTGTAGCAATTCATTTTTATGCTAATATTGTGCACGTAGCCAATATTGATCATTTGATCATCTGAAATACAGCATATCCTTCAACTAAAACCATCTTTTTTAAAGTTACCTATTGGTGAAAGCATTTTTTGGATTGTTTTTTGTTAAAAAAAATTTTTGAATTATTTCACATAAAACAAGGCCTTTGCAACAAGGTATTTGACCATGGCGATGTACTTTGTATCTGTGTACATGTAATTGCCATTTTTAATTGCACAATCATTGATAATTTTGCTCTATACACAGGGATGAAACTCCATTTTTTTATTCACACATCACGTGAGTTTATTTTATCTTTTTAAACTAGCTTAATAACATCAAAAAGTGTTTGTTTAAAAGTCTATCAATTTTCTGACAAATTACCTATCAAAATCTTTGGTGTTGGAACTCCTTTTGCTTTGACAGTATCACGGATTTTCATATGTCAACAATCGCCAATTCATCAATAACTTTGTTTCTTTTCACTCTGCTCTGTCATTGTATTTTTCCTGTTGGCTTTTAGCGTGTTTTAGTTGAGTGCACGATATTTTAGCGATTTTAGGCTATCGCCTGCTTTTGCTTCCGGCTGCATTCTCAAAAGTAATTCGCCAACGCGGCGTTTAACGATTTTTTGTGTAACGGTTTGCGTTTTATTTTGCGTGAAGCGACTTTTAAACTATTGGTTAACCAATTTAGTATTGTTTTTGTCATAAGTGCAGGATATTTTAGCGAATTTTATTGTGTAATTTTTTTTTTTGTTACGCTAATTAAGGCCCTACGCGGCGTTTACGCGGCGTTTTGCGATTGTGTAACGGTTTGCGTTTTATTTTGCGTGAAGCGACTTTTAAACTATTGGAATAGGTAACCAATGTAGCGGTATTAACGTTGTCATAGTCAACAGGGGTTTTTATTAAAATTTGTTATGTGTAATTTTTTTTTTTGTTACGAATAACGAGTTAAGGGCCCTTAAGCTCATTCTGTGGAAAAAAAACAAAGTAGGAATTGAACAAATAGAACTGTAACGAACTTTTATTCACATACTTTCTTTTGATACACTTTTCCTAGCGCCTTGGTTCAGGAGGGACAACCTCGGTGGTAAAATTAGGGAGTACTTACAGAAGATATTAATCTCATTTCATCACGTGATATAATAAACTCCGCTGAAAAACTGTGTTTTATTTGTTGCCTAAAACCTCTAGTGTACTACAACAGAATGGTATCATATTCTGATTATCTTAGCAAGCAAACAAACTTAGGTTGTTTTTTTTCAACGATATTGAACAGTGTTCCACACCCAAGTGGTAGTTCACCGAATTACCTTGTCACGCTAACATTGTTAAGATAATACAAATGGGTACTGAAAACTGCCTCTTTTTCAAAGTTTACTTTATTACACTGTAAACAAGATCATAAAAACTCAGTAGTAATGGCAACCTATGACGAAATGACATGTCTAAACACAACGTATAACTCTCAAACGCAAATAGTACGTATAAATACAGCTCAATGTTGTAAGAGTTTAGGTGTTCGAACAGCCTACATACGCAGACACCAACATGGAACAGGACGTTGTGTATAAAGAACCAGACCTGAGTAAGCTTTATTGTCTTTTTTATTTACGGTTTTTAAAACTGATGTTGTAGATCCTGAAGAGCTGTTTCCTGGTCTTATTCTAGCGCCACAGACTAAAGCAACAATCCATGATGAACATACGAACATACTACCGTACAATTCATCTCCTGTCCACGTAGAGGAGCAGAAAAAGCGCAAAAGAAGTAGTGCTCAAAATGGACCGAAACCAAAAAAAAGAAAAGTTTGTAGAGGAAAACCGCTATCACTCCCGAAGACGTTTAAAGGTATTCACTCCATCACGTGATTTGTTTTGTTCGAACTTTTTTCGAACAATGCTATGAGGAAAATTTTTTTGTTCGATACACAACTTCTTGTTCGAACAAACAACATTTGTATTATCTACCTTACTCCAATGTGTAATAACGAATCTTGTATACAGAAATTCCAAAAATATCGCCAGTTCAGACCACTGATCTAGGAAAACCAAAAAGCAAGATTCCTTTAGCAACTACTGAAATCGTAGTACCAGAAACCTCACGTATGTTTGGTAAGTATGTTCAGGACTAACACTTCTTCATAATCTATCCGGTTTTTGCACCTTTTTAGCCTCATGTTGAAACTGCTCATTTTATAAGCAAAATGAAGCGTAAGCTCATTTTGTGGGGCTGGGTTTTTGAAAAGTTGCGCTGTACTTTTTTTTTTTCACTATTTTACTTGCGAAAGAAAGCGTTAACATCCGACATGACCTGACAATATTTGTTGTTTGCATTTATTTCAGCTTGAAGCAAACGGGACTTCTTTTATTTTGTCATATCTAACTAACCAACGTTTAGTTGAGAGCCTTCTTTCAGAAATTCCAAATATACCGCAAGTTAAGACCGACACTGCGCTAAAACCAAAGATTCCTTTACCAACTCCTGAAATCGTAGTACCAGAAACCTCAAGTACGTTTGGTATTCTACCAAATCTTCAAAAAGACGTGTTTCTTGTTGCTCATGCTATGCTTCAGAAAACATGCGTAAGCTCTTAGGCAAATCCAACAAAAGTGCTCTATTTGTGTTAGTGCTCGCAGTGGTACGTTAAGTTCAATAAAAAACAGAATCCAATTTTTGTTTGTAGATTCTCGAATTGGGTGTAAGAAAAAGCAAGACTAAAAAGGGCTTTGAAGTGTTGTACGAGCAAAAAAAAACTCACTCAAATCATTTTTGTGAACATCTCTACTTACGTCTTTTGATTTTTTAGCAACACTGAATGGTTCTATTGTTGCATGTTGCTACTTAAGCCTTACAAAAATTGTAAGGCCAGTGATAAACAGAGTGTCCGTAAAGCTATTAAGAAGTACGATAATGTCCAGTTTTTTATTTTCCTCTTTGATCCACGATACTTATTTTCATTCCAGTTGGGTAACAATCAGCAAGAGTGAGGATTACTTGACCGTTGACAAAGATCACCAAGACAGTTGGAACACCGCGTGTGACTTTGTACAACGCACGTTGCAAGCCGAGGAGCGTGTTCAATGCTTGTTCTTCCAACAGGACACTTCTAGGAGTCTACTATTGGACAGTTTTGAGTTTGTACAGTCTTTGAAGGAGTTTGCTAATGTTGTCTATGGCCTCTGAAAGAAACGTTGTAATACATACATGCTCAACTAGTGTAGAATAAATTGTTTAGTACCATTCACTTGAGCAACTATAGTCCAATACCTGTAGCTTGTATTCCGTTATTAATAGAAAACATAAGTAGGCAAGTGTTTCAACAAACATAGCACAAGACTATTACATGTTCGTACCTGCTGTAACATTCCGTACCTTTAAAACCAAATCATGAATCACATAATCTGATGTTATAGATACTAGTTTGGAAAAGAAACAACTTGGATTTACAAAGGTGCCGTTGTGAATCATTCAAAAAGCGTCAACAGAACAATAAAAGGGAAAAACTTCTACATCACGCTTGAGGTACTTATCTTACCCCTCTTGGGTAATCTCAAAACGTTTTTTGAATTATAATGTCCAAGAAAGGGCTATGAAGAATTCCTCAAAGTCTCAATAACACTATCTAACGCGCAATAGAGCAAAAACGAGTTCTGCTGAAGTATTTATTAATGACCAATTGTACAGCAGACTTTGATTGCTTCAACAACGGCCTTTGCTTCGATAATGAGTGTAAATGTCTATCTGCATACGGAGGGAGTAGGTACGGCTAAGATACGAAGCGTTTGATTTAAAAAAAAATAGATATTCCGGTTTGTTTTTCTGCTTTATAACGCACACTAACTATGTTAAAGGTGTGAGTACAAACCGTACGGTAAGATCCTGACTTCGATCATACTTTTTCTAATTTAATTAAAAGACGCTATATTATGGACGTACAGTGTAGGTATAGGCGCGATATTCATATTATTGCTGGGGTTAACAATGTACCTTCTTTTATTATTATCGTAACGCATAAAATCACGTGATTTTAATAATACAATTTACTTGTTGTATCTCTTACACGTCACAAGCGTACTGGAGTGCTAGAATCAAATTCTACGCTTGAGAATTTATCACGTGATTTTTTTTTAATTGATTGGTTTTTTTTTTCTTGTAGATGGCGTATGTACAAAAAGGGTATCTGGGCGCTTCAGCTAAATGCAAAAACAATGACGATAAAGTCGTTATGGGTGGCTATCATGATTCTTTGTTTCGGTAAGGCGAGTTTTTATGATAAATACAAAACGTAACTGCTTTTGCATTCAAATTCCAGCCTCATACAGTATCGAGACAGTTGGCAGTGTATTTATTTACGCACGATGTTATTTTTTTGAATAGAAAAATCATTATCGCGTCAACGTCCTGACTTGCTGTCCGGAAGTTCAAAGTTTTTGAGCAATTTTTGTTAAATTAGTTTTTCTTTTATTAATCTTTGTTCAGCAAGAGCATTCTTCCAACTTATTGATCCCTTTCATGTACATAATTATTTACCTTTGTGGGTATCTGCAATATTCTGGGCAGTAGGTAACGCTGCCTTATTTGCATGCTTTGTACTCACCTCAAGACTGTTGTACGAAATTTTTTCGTTTCTTCCACTTTAGTCTTCGTCGATTTTTGTTTGTTTACAACCTTGTAGGGCTCTATTCGAACCAAGACCTAATTTAATTACTCGACACTTTTTATTATGGATGTGTTGGGCATCGCTAGTAGGTAAATTGATTCAGTTGAGTAGAACATCCCACTAATCTTTTCATGCAAAAAAAGTGTTACTCATAGTTGAACTTACTGTTGGCCTTCTTCGGAGAACTGATTCATCTGGTGTCTTAGATTACTTTTACTGGGGTTATACAGTTATTTTAGTGTTGATTTGTGGCGTTATATTCGCATTTAGTGGATGGATAGCATACTCGAAGCTAAAGAGCAGTAGCTTCAGCGCACTTAACACAATCATGAAAAAGGTACGAAAAAAAATACTAAAAGGCATTCTTGCAAGCTTGTGCCTTCACCGTTTATAAATATGCGTTTTTAGGGCGTGCACAATAACAATGAATACTGACACTTCTAATTTTAGGTGTATAAACTTGTTGCTGTGAGTTTTACGCAAGGGTTTGTATATTTTTTAGCTCTCGCTATATTCAACCTTATGCGTGCATTTGTTATCACTAAAGAGGCAGGACAAAATTATACAACGTTCTATGCAGTAAGCCATATGTTATTTAGACTTATGGAAGCTGGTTTGATAGTCGGTGTAATGTTTACAATGACGCCTGAGAGAGCAAAAACGATTGAAATGTAAATATAAAAAAAATTGTTTATGTAACTCAGATTTGCAGTAACCTTAGCGTGGTAGAAACATACCTTAACTCTTTTCTCAAGAATGAGAAGATTCTAAAGGTACTCAATTTTGTCGATAACAAGAACATCAAGGCGCTTGCAGTTGTACAGGGTAACAGGTACTAGAAATTGGAACAAACTTTGCTGAAAATCGGCGGGATAAAGCGAGAACACTCGAGTTCCTGTTTTGATTTAATATTTTTTGAAGTACCGCCATATTCATGCTAGCAGTCTAAATAATTCAAAAGCTCCAGTAAAACAACAACAAATCTATAACCCAGAAAACTCGCTCTATTTTACGGTCCATCAAGTAGTTGGTGTCCTAGTCATATACACACGTGGAAGATTGGTTTGGTGCAACTCCAAATGTCAACCCTTAGTGAGCACCAATGTAGGCTCGCTTAAGAATGGGTCAGTCCCGGCGCGTAGACAAATAAAAGTAAAAGTAACTGCTATTTTTACTGTCGGTTAATCTCTATCTCTATTAACTATGTGAGTTTTCTAATTTGTTGTCCTTAGAAGTTAACATCAACTTTGGATCCTTGGGCTTCAGAATTGCTCTGATAGTTGGCATAGTGTATTGGTGTTGATTTGCCTATGTAGTACGTACTTGTTTTTTGAATATGTTTGATAATCTCTCTAACAAGTGCGTGATGTTAGGCACTGTTTTTGGTCTCGTGTATTTCCTTTATCTCAAAAAAAGGAAGCCTTATACCGAAATAAAGAGCAACGCGACAACCGAGATAGTTTGATGTTGAAGGATCAGCGGCTGTTTTTTTTTGTTGGACATACACTCAGTTGTCTATGAAACAAACACGTGAGTAAGAACTGTTGAATGTGTTACCCTGTAATAAACTCGCAACTGTTGGCGCTATTACTTGTCCTTATCCAAAAAATAGCGTTGGAATATTCCCTGTATTACTTCTAAAAGCCAATAGTCGACGATAGTATACGCTGTGGATCGTATACATGTTGTGAACAAAAAAAAAAAAAAAGTTGACTTAAGACAATATTAAAAGAAGAGGGTTTTTTTATTTCCCGTTACCATAAAAAATTAAATCGCTGTATCTTTTAGTATATGAGGTATTCTACTCAATCGCTAAAGAGTAAAAGAAAAAAAGTTGCGGGAAAATTGTTTCGATTCACGTGAACAAAAACATCTTTTTGATTGTCCCGGACAGTTGTACCGAAAAAACAATAAATTCAAAAAATAATAACAATGACAACACTTCCAACAGTATTCATACTTGTTCTATTCTGTGTAATACCTTACTTGTGTGTATCGGCTTCTTTTGATCCACAAGAATATCCAAACAAACAAACTCTTGCCTCTGATATCTTCACTTTGTATTGGCGTGTTGATGAAGCAAACCAAGACATCTTCTTAGCGTTTGAAGTCAAGACAACTGGATACATCTCTTTTGGCATTGGCGAGCCAACAAGTGGAAGGTAAGTGGATTTAATTGGCTTTGTTAGCGCTGTACTAATGGTTCTTTTCAGCATGGGAGGCTCTGATATGGTTTGGGGTTTTGTTGATGGTACGCTATTGTTACTGTTTAGTACTACAATATTTGTCTAACAATACGCTTTAGACACCACTGGAAGAGTTGAAGTGAGCGACATGTACTGTACGAAGGTAAGGCGATATCACAAAATGCATTGTGCTTAGTTTGGTGTCTAGACTGGCGTTACACCAATCAAGGACTCTTGTCAGCATTGGAAAATAGTGTCTGGTGAGCAGAGCAATACAACGACAATCATTGAGGTCACCAGAAAGCTTGATACTCAAGATCAAAATGTACAGCGTTTCGTTTTACTTTGTTTTACTTCGGTCATCTTGAAAGCGGATCTTTTTTAACAACTTTCTAGGATCGCCCTATTACCAGTGGAGTAAATAAAGTTGTAGCCGCTTGGGGTGCAAATGATGTATTCTCGTACCATGGACAAAACAGAGGTACACCTTTTTATTCTAAACTAAGAACACCATGAAACTAGTTCCTTACGCAAATTAGTTGCTAGTGGTATTGTGTTTTTCGGTGACTCACCTCTCACACCACCATCTGGGACATCAAAGGAAGTATTCCTTATGAGCGGTACAGAGTAGATATAGTTTATTAAAACTCATTTGTTTTCTAGACTACGAAATACCTGCAGAAGTCACAACTTATTCATGCCACTACAGGCAACTATCTAATCTTACAAAGTTACACGCATTGATGGTACACACTATTCCTAGTATTTTCTCAGAGATAACGTTTTATATCAATAGTTTGAACCTGTGATTGACAATGAGAAATACGTTCATCACATGCTATTTCATGATTGTTCAGAACTGGCTTCAGATCCAGCAGGTCGTGCAAAACTTGAGTTGTGGAGAGGAGCCGGTGCTCAGTGTAAATCGCCTCAGGTACCAAATAGTACAGCCTGTATTTTGCTAAGATTCTGATAAGGGTGATGTTGGTTGTACACTTGTATGGGCTTGGGCAAAAGGCGCTACAGGATACAAATTCCCTGAAAATGTTGGTATGTGTTTTCCCCAATCGCTCTATCTTTGTACTTACTATTGTTCAGGTGTCCCTATGGGTGGACCAGTAGATGCAACTGATTTGGTAGTTGAGATTCATTATGATAATCCAAGTCTTGATGCTGGTGTTCGTGATAAGTATGGTTTCTACAGTTTTTCTTTACTTATGTGTATTTAGCTCTGGCATTGCCGCATTTGTAACTACAAATGTAAGACCAATTGAAGCTGGTATAATCAGTATTGGCGATCCTATTTTAGCTCTACCACCTATTCCTGCTGGTTCAGTTGCTGTAAGTATTGTTGGAAAACTATCTATTTACTTACATGCTACAATAGCATCACACTGAAACAAGTTGCTCTCCTGCTTGTACAACAAGTGACCAATGGGCGGAAGATGAGATTACAGTTATTGGTAGTTTCTTACACATGCATGAGTATGGTACGTCTCACCACACTATGTGATATGAAAGACAACAACTAAATATTGTTTGTTCTCAGGTTCAAGTATTTACACAAACATAACACGTGATGGTAAAGTTGTTGCATCTTCAAATCGTATTGACTTCTGGGACTTTGGTAAGCGCTTGATTCTTGCCACATTTTGTCGTTTACTTTCTCCAATAGCGTTCCAACAGTTCTCAGAGGTCAACTATACAATATCACGTGGTGATCGTATTAACTTACACTGCACTTTCAACACTGAACGCTCAAGCGAAGATGTGATATTTGGTTCTGCATCAAGTGAAGAAATGTGTCAAGCGTACTTGATTTACTACCCAGTAATGCCAAGAATGAGGTTTGTATCGTTTCACCCGTAAATCATCATCTCAAAATAACCCTAGATATTGTGGACTGCTTAACGATAATGCAATATTCTGTGGCGGATTAGGTGATAGAGTTCTTTCACAAAATCCTCCGTTAGGGAACAGTGGTACGTGGTTTTTTTGCTTAAACCAAACGAAGAGTATGTTATTCACAAAGTACTAGATGGTCCGGATAGTAAAGTTGTTGTCACATTTGTTGAAGAAGTAGACACGTGTCCTGATACTTCGCTTGCACCAACTGAAACGTTTATTGAACCAGCAGTGACAGATGCTCCAATGAACCCACCTGATATGACAGCCGCTCCTACCGAGTCAATATCTTCTGCTACTACACTTACAACAACAGTAGCGCTTCTTTTGGTCGTTTTACAACTCTTTTATTGTTGGCCATAACTAAGACAATAGTGTTTTAGTACTACGTAAATAAACTTTATTTGAAACAATTCAATGTGTACTTTTGCTATTTCGCGGAAATTTTAGTCTTTTTTTTCGCAGATAGATGTTAGCTGTTTAGGGCGTACAACTCTGTACAACATCTTCGAACTTGAATGTAGACGTGATAAGTAGCTATCTAGTTTATTGGTTTACAAGTCGTAACAGTTCATTCTTGTCTATTTATTAAAGTATCCAGTGATAAAAATTAAACTAACAAAAAGGTTGATTCTGTTCACTCTGTAACAAAATCATTGACGCTGATAGCTGCCTACTTCTTCATCTTATCAACTTCTCTGTTACCATTGACATATATACACCAATCATACATCTGCCCAGCACAAAAAAACGCCTTATGTTCCCCATGCTTCTTACCATGTTTGTACCAACTATGATAATCAAGCACGCCATTCATATACCACTCTTTGAACTCCCCGTGTTGCTTACCATCGACATAAGTACAATGCACAGACAACACTCCATTCTTATGCCATTCCTTATAATCGCCATTATACTTACCATTAACGAACCAAGTATGTATACGACATTTTCCATTATTGTAAAATTTTTTGTACTCTCCATGTCTTACACCATCAACGTAGTTATAATCGAGAAGTAAGCGGCTATAATCATCCCACCTCTTACTCTCACCATTGCGTTTACCATGTCTATAATATTGAAGAGCAGTTTGTACAACAGGAGAAGAAGAAGTAGAGTATTCCGGAGTTTTTGCTATTCTTTTCCATTTTCCATGCTTTTTAAGCTTGCTATCAAACCTTGTTGTCGTTGCTGTGCGTTTTGATAAAATGGCCCACTTTACGTATACTTGAATGTCTAGATCAATGATATCAAGCTGTAGCTCAACTGGTAGACGTAGTAGATGACAATATTGAGGGTTATTAGTCATATCTATCAATTTAGCTTCACAAAGTATGTACAGTGTTACTAGGCTTCGTTTCAACTCGTATTACTGTATTGTGATGAACTAAGAAACTTCTTTACCGTCACATCACGTGCTCAAAAATAAATTTCGGCCAAGAGACTTTGCGAAACAGTAGTAGACGTTAAACCTCAAAGAAAATTCCAAGCGCTTCCAACAGTATCTTGCGCTGAGTGTACGGTATTAGCATAGCGTAATAATCTGGTTTAGAGTATAGGAGACAACTGGTCCTAAGAGGTCATCAGAGACGCCAACAGAACTGCATACGCTAGTGTACCAAATAAAACAAAATTGGTTAAATAATCTGCATGGGTTGTACACATGGATTTATTTTCTCCAGAAGCGTCGAGATCCATCAGATCTGGTAGTTTTTGATAGATCTGACTAAACACGAGAACCACAAGTCACAAAGTAGTATACAAAACAGCAAAAAGTTGCAAAGTTGTGCAAACTTGAATGACACTGACAATGATGAATACTACTTGCTTGTTATGTCAAGTGTTAGTAATGTCAGGCAAAGTTAAATACATCATGTCACGTGACAATAGTTAAAC
Source organism: Trichosphaerium sp. ATCC 40318 (assembly GCA_038496445.1). Lineage (NCBI taxonomy): Eukaryota > Discosea > Flabellinia > Trichosidae > Trichosphaerium > Trichosphaerium sp. ATCC 40318. The sequence continues at coordinate 2,328 of JALMLS010000040.1, read as the reverse complement.
TGAACACGGGTGAGTTTACTACTATACAGTCAAACTATTTCTCTGTCACGTGACTAACGATACATCAAAAATACTGCTGGGAAGGTATGTCTGAAGTGGATGTATTCGGTTATGTACCGCCAGAGATACGCCAAGAAATATTAAAAGAAGTGGCTTTAACAAGCTTGGAAACCCTTAGCGATTGTTTGGTCGTATCTCATGCTTTTCGGTCTATAATTCTCTCAAAACCCATTGTAGCCCGAGCATTATCATACTACATACAGTTATGGCAAATTGAAGAGGAACCAGATAGTGGAGGAAACCTCAGAGACCCCTTTCAACATAATTTGATACGTACATCATCTCAAAAGCATAAGAGATTCGCAGTTTTGATGCCTTCTGAAACGTGGCTTCTTCTAGACCCCAAAACATGCTCTAATGACATTAATGATTGCCAACAGAGGCTTTTCACATTGTTGTCGTTGAAGGAGTATCTGCTATTCGAACATACAATACATCTTAATGGATTTTTTGAAGTAACTGGCTTTTTACATACCCACAACCATAATAAAGTAGGAAAAAACAAAAATGAGTGTCCTCCATCTGGTGAGGACTTTCTGAAGCTTATTGGTATGAAAGAAGTAGAAAAACATTCAACACCACCACTCGCAGATGTAAAGAACTTAGATTTATTTGGATTCGATGATATTAGTATAAAGGATGCTCACTACGTTGCTACTGTTACTGACTATACTACAACAATTGGTTATTTGGCAGGTGCTTTACAAATCAGATATGATTTTGGTTAGTTAGCAATCACCTGTGTAAATAAAACGTTTTATATTGTAGAAGTCACCAAAAAAACATTCAAGTGCCTTAATTACACTATGTTTATAACCTAAAAATGTACTAGATAACAGTTTTTTATTTAAGGATACACTTGTAGTACGTCTAACAATAAAATTTGATCAAAAAACAACAAACTAGAGGTGGTCGCTAAATAGTAATAGCCGGTAAGCCGTTTAAGGGTTCTGGGACCAGCGAAAACCAGCTAAGAAAAATAAGGGAAAACTCAACCTTTTTTGCTTGTTTATGCTTGATACTAGGCTTTGGACCTATGTATCGAACACAAACGATTTCAAAGCCATTGAGAGCATGTAGAACTTAAAATAAGCATGTGGTGCCATGGTACAAAACGCACGCATAAGGTTGAATATAGCGAGAGCTAAAAAATATACAAACCCTTGCGTAAAACTCACAGCAACAAGTTTATACCTAAAATTGGAATTATTAGTAATCATTATTATTGTACACCATGAAAACGCGTATTTATAAACGATGAAGGCACAAACTTGCAAGAATGCCTTTTTGTATTTTTTTCGTACCTTTTTCATGATTGTTAGAGCACTGAAGCTACTGCTCTTTAGCTTACAAAGGTAAACAGTTATGTGCACCCATAACGACTTTATCGTCATTGTTTTTGCATTCAGTTGAAGTGCCCAGATACCCTTTTTGTACATACGCCATCTACAAGAAAAAAAAAACCAATCAATTTAAAAAAAATCACGTGATAAATTCTCAAGCGTAGAATTTGATTCTAGCACTCCAGTACGCTTGTGACGCGTGGGAGATACAATAAGTAAATTGTATTATTCAAAAAAATCACGTGATTTTTTTGTTGCGATAATAATAAAGTAAATTGTATTATTAAAATCACGCGATTTTTTGCGTTACGATAACAATACAAGAACGTACATTGTTTACCCAGCAATGATATGAATATCGCGCCTATACCTACACTGTACGTCCATAATATAGCGTCTTTTAATTAAATTAGAAAAAGTATGATCGAAGTCAGGATCAAACCGTACGGTTTGTACTCACACCTTTAACATAGTTAGTGTTATAAAGCAGAAAAACAAACCGGAAAATCTATTTTTTTTAATCAAACGCTTCGTATCTTAGCCGTACCTACTCCCTCCGTATGCAGATAGACATTTACACTCATTATCGAAGCAAAGGCCGTTGTTGAAGCAATCAAAGTCTGCTGTACAATTGGTCATTAATAAATACTTCAGCAGAACTCGCTTTTGCTCTATTGCGCGTTAGATAGTGTTATTGAGACTTTGATGTGAATCATTCAAAAAGCGTCAACAGAAAAATACAAGGGAAACTGCTACGTCACGCTTGAGGTACAAGTGAATGGTACTAAACAATTTACTCTACACTAGTTGAGCATGTATGTATTACAACGTTTCTTTCAGAGGCCATAGACAACAGTAACATACTCCTTCAAAGACTCTACAAACTCAAAACTGTTCAGTAGTAGACTCCTAGAAGTTTCCTGTT
>JALMLS010000428.1:0-35848 GCA_038496445.1 Trichosphaerium sp. ATCC 40318 | reverse complement strand
TGATTATAAAGCTACCAAAATGCTAATCGCATTGGATGGGTAAATAGAAGAAGACTTTTGATCGGTTCTAAGTAGGTGAAAGATAGATTTAAGTTAACTCACAAATTGCACTTGTGTGTAAACTTTGCGAGCAAAATTTTTGTCTATTTAGACTAAATAAGCCCATGATACTCGGCCATTTTGGTGCATATAATACATGAAATTGCAATGCGGTCGTAATTGGTATATGTCAGCAATATACAAAGGAGCTATGGCAAGGCACTACTAAACGATGTATCTTTCAAGCAACAAGCCACATGATCCAATATCAAACTCTTACTTAGAAGTGTGTTGTAAACTAAAAGGAGTAGGTTCTAAGTTTATATAGAATCCAAATGATGTGCGACTTAGCTAGCTTTTTTACGAACTTGACTCATTCTAAAATAGGAAATTTCTTGAACGTTATCATAATCTTAACTACGGTAGTACTGCAAGTATTCGACAAACGGGCTTTGTACACCCAAAATACGGAAAGGAAGTGCGCTTACCATAAACGAGCAATGTATGTACAAAACAAGAAATAGTCAAGCTTTTTAAGATCACTTTTCTAGCTCACCTTTATTTCGTTTAAACAACACGAGTGGCATTACCCAGAAGCATAAACAAACGATGGGCACGTTTAATATCCTCTCAGTACTGTTACTGAGCATTGTCGTCTTGTGCAACGCAGTACGGTATAGGCCAGTACCTAAGGTTACTATGAAGACGTCTCAAGACTTTAATTGCAAAGCTTGGTTGATTAAAGGAGACAACATCGTCTACGACGAAACAAACATGTATTCAGAATACTCTACAACCTACGACCCACCTAGAGAGAATTTCAGACGAAGAACCGGCGAAGACCGCGAATTCGTCACAGACAGCGCAGTTGACTTTAGAATTTGCACAGACGGTATCGAATGTGATCCAAAGTACACTAGACAGTACGAAGTAAGACGATGGTGGCAACTGGAACGTCTTATTGAAGGAATATTTGATGAGCCGTTGTTTACTAGTTTCAGAGGCAGTCAAAGAGTTAAGGTGTCTGGAAGTGGTAATGAAGATATGTTCAGGTTCAACCTAGATAACGACGAAACAGTTTGCCAGTTGTTTGCAGTTAAGAAAGGATGGTTTTCTGGCTTTAAGTTCGAGTATACTCTTTGTCATGTGTGTACTGTTGAAGAAACACAACAGAAACTCTATCAATAAATATCTTAAACCCGTTTAACAATATTGACTGTTTTTATATTGATACCACTATAATACACCTAACCCAACGTTTTAAATGCGGGTTTGTCTATTAAAAACGCTTTTGAGATTCGTTGAACGAAAAAAAGAACTAGCAGGCTTTAGCCGCGTAAAAACTACTCCTCACGCACTGAATAACGGGTGAGACATCACCAGTAACAAAATAGGTTCAAAAGTAATTTGAAAGTTCTGAAGTTTGGCGAATGATTTGATCGTTTGCGTATTTCTATATCGGTCTACAATGGCGTAAGAGTTTTAGTACTAGTTGTCACGTTGTCTAGCGCTATTAATTGATGTGGGAAAAAATATTTCCCGGTTTTGTGGAACCAAAAGTCCCCGTTAATTATAGTCTCGTGTATCACGTGATACAAATATCAGAATATTCAAGGATATAACGAATACTTTGTGAGTTTTAATTATCACCTTATCAAGTGTAGGCAAAGAATAATGCACCAAAATACGTTTTAACCTTCCTCACGTGTTCCCCGCTCAGAATTGAAGTCGTGAGACTTGGGGATTTTGTGTATTCACGTGATCTCATCGCATCACTTTCGTGAACGCATTTATTTGTTAATTAATTCATAAAACAACGAATAACACACCACGTCTCTGATTCTACAATGTCATCAAAGCGGGTACTATTAAATTCTTACTATTTATAATTGTCTAACTATCATCGCTAGAGTAAATCTGTAACCTCAATAACATCAAGTGCTCATCGCGGTTGCTACCTATTTAGCCTTCCGGCAGAGATACAGCTTGATATTTGCGATTTAGATCCCGAAGTCTATTTAAAATGGCCTCTGCTTTCAAAACATGCAGCAATGTCAACACGGTATAACTATGATATGAAAAAGACGGGCAAGTGGTTGAAGTATAACCACAGTGGTCAATTGAGAGAACAAGGGTATTTCGTCAATGATAAACTACAAGGCAAGATCAAGAAGTGGTACAAGAACGGTCAACTAAAGAAGAGTTTTTATGTCAACGGAAAGCAAGAAGGAGAGTTTAAGAAATGGCACAGAAATGGGACCTTAAAAGAACACTGTCATTACATCAACGATAAGCGAGAAGGAGAGTATAAAAAGTGGTACAGTAACGGTTCATTACACCGACATACTCGCTTTGCCAATGGCGAACTTGATGGCAAACTCGAGCAGTGGTATTATAACGGACAAATAGAAGAGACGTGTTTCTTCGTAAAAGGTAAAAAAGAAGGAGAGTACACACGATGGCATTGGGATGGTAAATTGTCAAGGCAAGGGTATTATATCAACGGTATACGAGATGGTAAACATACAGAGTGGTATAGGAGTGGTCACGTGTTTGAAAGGAATTATCATAATGGTAAACTTGAAGGAGAGAAAATATGCTACTACAGTAATGGTCAAATTAAAGAGCATTGCAATTACGTTAATGGCAAAATAGAAGGAGAGAAAAAGACTTGGTATTTCAATGGTCAGTTGATGAGCACGTGTTCTTATGTCAAAGGTAGAATAGAAGGAACTCAAACATGCTATTATTATCACGGTAGAGTAATGAGTCGATCTAATTTTGTCAAGAGTAAGCTTGAAGGAGAGAAGAAGTGGTGGTATGAAAATGGTAACTTGAAAGAAAAGTGTTTTTATGTTGAAGATAAACTACAAGGAAAGAGATATCTTTGGTATGATAATGGTAAATTGAGATCAAAGTACTATTTTATGAATGGTGTACTTCAAAAGAAGTATAGTAAATCATGGCACAAGCTTTTTATTGATGTACTGTTCTATTAATATGTAAATAAAAAAGATTGTGATATTTGTCTTGCCAGTTTTTGTTCATATAGAACCTGTTCGATTTCACTTTGGCCCATCTCTCGGGAAATTATGTAATACATTGTGGGCATGGCATTAACGAATAACAAACATTGCGACTCCATGTTATGACCTCATTATGGTGAACTGATTAGATTGATTTAACTTCAACAAATGATTTTTCAAGTATGAAACGGGAACTTTTCTACCATTGTCTTGAGAACTTTAATTAAAAAACCTCAATGAACAATCACGTGTTTTAGGTTGTATTGTTTACTACAAAAAAGTTGGATATCAGTTAATGACAAAATTTAATTAAATATTTAATCAGTATAAATATAGACACCACGTTCTACAAGGTACACTTCTACACCTATTTTTTTCAAATCATAAATGATATCTTTGTTGACAGTACTACTATGTTTCAATTCCTTTAAATATGAGAGTGTACACAAGCTCTCACCTTTTACTTTTGAACATGAATCAATATTAAGAATATGAACTTCAACAAGTTCTGCAATACCCAAGTCTGTAACTTGCTTACAGTCGAAGATATTGACTGTATGAGCAGAAGCTAGATACTTCAAATGATCATCTGTAATTTTCGTGTGAGATAAGTTAATTTCATGCACTCCTTGTAATGCCTTTAAACATTCACCTGTAACTTTTGTTGATGCTAGATCAATAGTATGTACACCAGCTAGTGCCTTGATACCATCATCAGTAACTGCTGTGTAGTGTAGATCAATCATATGTACGCCAGACAATGTTTTGATGCTCTTATCTGTAATTAATACGCACTGACCCAAATCAATGGTATGGACACCTTTCAATGGTTTCAAATCATCATCTGTGATGTGCTTATGAGGTAATGTGATCGTACGTACGCCTGCCAATGCCTTCAAACCATTGCCTGTAACATTAGTTCCAAACAAACGGATTTTATGCACACCGCTCAGTAACTTGATACCCTCATCTGTTATATTTTTACACCAAGTTAAGTCTATAGTATGTACACCTTTCAACACGTTTAAACATTCATCAGAAACACTTGTATTAGTTAAATCAATTGTATGAACACCCTTAAGCTTTTTGACGCCTTCATCTGTTATTCCTTTACAATGTGCTAGGTTTATAGTATGTACACCTTTCAGTGACTTTAATCCATTGTCTGTAACGTCTGTATTCCGTAGATTAATCACGTGTACTCCAGATAATAGTTTGATGCCCTTGTCTGTAATTCTTCGACAATCTGACAAATTAATGTTGTTCACGCCTGATAATGCTTTAATACCCCTATCTGTTATTTCAGAACAAAAAAGATTAATAGTATGGACGCCTGAAAGTAAAAGCATGTTGCTGTCAGTAGCATGGACGTCAATATTAGATAAAGTTATTGTTGTATTTTGAAGTAGAGGGCTTCCCGAAAGTCTAGTCAGCTCTCTGTCGTTCATTACGACAATGTTTTCGTATCCAACGTAGTTGTGAACAATATCTCGCAAAAGATGGCATGTTTGGGCTGTACGAAGCGTATACGTCCCTTGTTTGAGAATATGCACAATAACCTCAACTGGCAGCGCGATTAGGTCGAAGGTTTGGTGATTTGAACCACTTTCTATCGTTTGCTGTTCACGCGCGTTCATTTTAAAATCACAACCTCGCTATAAGTTGATTTACGCTAGTGGAAGGTTCCAAGTTCGAAAAAAATTAAGCCAACCCAAAAAAAGAATCACGTGCCAAACTTACACAGTTCAACATACGAACAAAACTGCTTTTTTCGACGTTAGTTTCCGGAAATGCATTATAAGCACTGGTACTGCATCTATGGAAACAACACCACTACGCTAGCACAGTGGAGGCGGGATTGTGGTTCATTTTTACCTTTGATTTATTTCGTCAAAAAAGTCAACGGTATTTGACTTCTTTTTTCAGTTTAGCTGTTCCTAACAAGATGCAAATCACCTTGGTAACATTCACTATCTTACTTGCTTGTGCTTTAGCACAAGTTTCGAGGCCTGGTACCCCAAGAAGCTTCAAAATCAAAGAGTTGGCAGAAACACCTGTCTACAAGACTGGACACGTTGATGCGTATGCCATGATGGAAGAAGATGAGATGAACCGCGTTTCTGATGTAAAATTACCATACCGCTTCGGATATCCTTTCTTCGTTAATATTACAACTGATAACTCAGGTGTATGGCAAGTAGAGAAAGGTAAGTAACAATTTCTATCCACTTGAACGTAAAAACACGTAATTTTTTTTTGTTTGTTCTCTTTTTTTTGCGAACAGGTATCGTCTTTATTATCATCATGTTTATGTCGTTTCGTGTTATTAAAATTACAAAAGAAAAGTCACCTCCAAAATGAAAAATTTTTAAATCACGTGATTGAATTTTTCCGCTGTTAAACGGACTAACTTTGGTTTTTTTTTGTAGCTGGAAAGTACAGACTTTGGCGTCTTGCTATTAAATGTGATCACGCTTATTCAATCAATCTTGTCTTCTCGCGTTATAGACTACCTCCTGGAGCTAGCTTGTATGTCTACACCCCAGACTTCAAAACAACTCTCGGTGCTTTTACCGAAGACAACAACAAGAACGACTATTTGATGGCTATTCAACCAATATCTGGTACAGAGCTCGTCATTGAGGTACGTATTTTTATTGCGCTATTGCTTTATTTTTAAATACGCATAACACGTGACTGTGATCTATTGTGAACCCTTTCTTTTTTTGATATTTTTGGTTCGCGTTGTTTTATGGTTAACTTTGTTTATATAGTACAATGAGTTGATCGACACAGCGTTCAAGGGAGAGATTGCTATCTCTACTATTGTCCACGCTTACAGACCAGTATTTTCTCAGCTCACTAGAGGACCATCTGAGTTCTGTAATATCAACGTTGCTTGCCCAGAAGCCGAGTACGGTTTTGAGTTGAAAATATTTTCAACAAGGTTTTTTTCTAAACGAATTTAGCGATTGGCAAGATCAATCACAAGCAGTTGCTTTGATCACCACTGGATCCGGTAATGCCGTATGTACTGGAAGTATTCTCCACAATACTAAAAAAGATTTCAAACCTCTTTTCCTTACCGCCAACCACTGTTTGGGCAACCCTTCCACATGGGTACGTCTTTTGGAAGTTTATAAAAAAAATAACGAAAAGTTATTTGAGCTTTTGTGCTAACTGTTCTCTTTCAGGTCTACGTATTCAACTACCAATCCCCAACATGTGATGGTGATATTGGCCAAAAAACTGATTCTATTCAAGGTGGTACACTTCTTGCTAGAGGTGCTGCTTCAGACTTTGCTTTGGTAGAGCTTAGTGAAGCAATTCCAAAATCATACAATGGTAAACAATCACTAGCGCACTTTTAGATGATTTGTGTTTAATCCTTTTTAGTCTTTTTTGCCGGTTGGTCTGCTGTCAATGTACCTGCTGTATCAACTGTTGGTATCTCGCACCCATCTGGAGACATCAAGGTAATGATTTCTCGGTTTTTTGCGAATTGAAAAAAGTCACGTGACGTAACTTTTTTTTGATAAAAATTCACGTGAATAATTACATCTGTTTAACTTGTTTTCTGTTCGTTGTCAGCTAATACTGTTGTGTTTATTTTTAGAAAATCGCTGTAAACAAGGACCGTGTTACTTCTTCTCAATGGTCTGGTCAATACAGGGATACTCATTGGAGAGTAAACTTCTGGGATGACGGTACAACTGAGCCTGGTTCATCTGGTTCTGCTCTTTTTGATCAGGATGGACGTGTTGTTGGTCAACTACATGGAGGTGCCGCTTCATGCTACAGAATTGACTACGATGTATACGGAAAGGCACGTGAAGACAGAAAATAAAATAAAAGGGTCGTGGTTTTTTTGACATTTTGTATTAGATCTCTTATTCATGGGCTGCTGGTTCCAGCGATGCTGATCGTTTGGATGTATGGTTAGATCCTGAAAATACTGGTACTACTGTATTTGATGGTGAATATCAGCCGTAGATGATGACAACGATATACTGTACAGAGCTCTTTAAATAAAGCTCTTTTGTCTTCTTTTTTTGTTAAAGTTGTAAATACCTTCTTATTCGTGTACACCGAAAACCGACACCTAAATTCTAGACACGTGTTGTGTTGTATTACAAGAAAAATGAACAAAAAAACGGTTACCAGTAGTACAATGCGGTTCGCAAAGATCCTTGGAGTCAAAATGAGTAAGATCCATTTATATTACACAACAGCCTCAACCGGCGCTACGCTCATAGGCATTGTACTACTAAGAAATACACGCCTCAAATCATAAAAAAACAGTTCCCTAATGAGTAAAGACGAACGGGAAACTATAGAACTTCTAGACATACCGACAGAGATACTGGCGCACTTGCTTGATTTTTTAGACCGCAGTTATAGATTCCCCGCTTCTCAAAGCTGTAAACGATTATCATCCATAATACTACACCACGTGGGATACAAACGAATCTCTGTTAAATCAAGATCAGACTGTTCACGTCTTTCAGGAAGTCCACTACTAATAAACACGGAAATATACTTTGGAGATTTCATAGAAGCAACAGACTCAGATCTTTCTCTAATTTCAGGTGTTCGCAGGCTATTCCTTCGTACAAATCATGGTATCACCGATAGAGGGTTACACCGTGCTACTGGTGTTCAATCTTTAACACTACAAGATTGTAAACGCATTACAGATTTCGGAATAGGACCACTTGTTAAAAATCTTAAAACAATTTGTCTGATAGATGTAGGGTATTATCAATTGACGTTACTTTTTCTTACTGGAATACCGAGTATTAGTTTACCATCATCGAAAATACTTACAGATGACATACTGCATAAATTAGCTGGTGTACATACAATCGATTTAAGTGGTTGTAAACGCATCTCAGATAAAGGTATCTCATCATTGGCAGGTGTACATAAAATATACCTATGTAGCACAAACGTGACCGACAAAGGTATATCAGCTCTTGCTGGTGTGCACACTATTGATATATCTTGGTGTTTGGGAGTAACTGGATCCTGTATGAAAGATATATCAGACGCATATGAAGTTAAATTATCGTATACTAGTGCCAGTGATTATTGGATTGATCAACTTACCGGCGTCAAAGTATTACAATTACAAAATTGTAATATTACAAACAAGTGTCTAATTGCTTTGGCACAAAGAGGTGTTACAGTATGTAGGTAGACTAACACGTGTACAAACTGTAGTAAACACCCATAAACCAATTTCCTGCATTCCAGAACTTAGCTCTCCCGCTTCGGACGAAGTGGCTACAATACTAACAAAAACAATAAAAATATGAGAAAGTCCATACTGGAGTTCGAGATCGCGTCATTATTATAACGCGCCATTGACAGTATAAAATCAACCCTGTTTTATAAGTGGTATATATTAACATAACCAATAGTCGCAACACAAAAGAAGAAGTAGTGGTTTGTCTCATATTCCCAACGTTCTGAAAGTGAGTTGAATGGAAACATTAAGTAGCAACTACCCAGTATTATCAGTGAACAAGCACTGTTAGACACGTCCCAAGTTATTCAGATAAGCCATAAGGCTTTGCTTAGTTGCAGATAACGGCAACTCCTTATCAGTAAGGCCAAAATCCTGAGCAGAAAATCCGTTGAATTTCGTTACAATATTGTTTTATGTTTGAACTTTTTTTGGTTTTCGAGTTTAGTCTTACAATTTGTTTTAACAATCCTTTATACAATATAACAAAAAAATAGCTCACACTTGAGCTCAACATGAAAGCACGAAACGGCGAAGAACCCAATTTTGTGGATTTGGTACACTCTAGCATGTCTGTCTGCTACAAATTGGGAGTGGCTTTTTAACAAGTAGGGTTAACACTAACTTAGGATAGCATTTCAAGTCAAATCCTCCAGGCAAAACTTTTTTTTCTGAACCCACTAAAGACCAAAGCGATAGATTAACCTTGGTTTAAGCTGTAGTTAACTTAAAGTGAAAAAAAAATCACTACAACATTTCTAAAACCATAAATGACACAGCTAGTAGCTATAACTCTTTTCGTTCTTGTTGCTTTGGCAACCGCTGAAGAATGCAGTCTCTTTGGAAACAATGTATGCTCTTGCTTCAAAAACAAACATTGTGGCGCTGGTACGTATTAAAAGAGTCGTTTAATCGGTGTTTTACCACTTTTGTCCGTTTTTTTCCGTTAACCTTGCTTTATAGGTTCTGGTTGCTTGGTACCAAGCTGTAACGAAGATGCCTGCGGTTTCCCAAGGATCTGTTTCTGCAAGGAGGTACACTACGTTTTCCCATTTGAAATTTTTTTTTCCAAAAACGCCAGATTAACAGCCCCTTTGTTTACGCTGGGTGCTTTAGCGTTGTTTGCTCATATTCTTTAGATTATGTCCGGCGGTCAACCTACAAACACTTCTAACTGCTCCCCTGTCGATGCTGGTCCATGTGACGATTGTCCTAACCAATCAGAACCTCTTTTAACTCCAAAATCTGTACGAAAACAAAGTCCAAAAAGAAGACGGAGAAAACTTTTCAGTTTTTTTTTTTCTTTTCAATCTTCTTCGCCTACCCTCGTGTAATTCATGGATTGATATCCCTGTAATACTTGGCGTGCATTTTATCTATTTCTGCGCGTCAACCGTGAAGTAGAAGCGATGATTAAAAGTTTCTTGAATTTTTCAGAATCTGTCTCTTACTGTTTGCTTCTTTAGGTACTTATCTGGGAGTATTCTACCCTTGATGCCAACGGTCTTGATGAGCGTCTTGAGCGTCTCGGTTTGGAAATGAGCGGAGACCGTAAGGATAAAGTTGAACGTCTTGTAGAATGGACAAGAACCAACGAAATGAAACTATTCGGTCATGTTCTTTCCCAAGACTAAGATCAAAACAATAAAAACGTGTTTCTCTTGAAAATTTACAGTAAATCCGGATCAATTTCTACTACACCACGACGTTGTGTGAGTGGCTACAAATGTGTCAGTGTGAAAACAATGAACTTATATTTTGGCACCAGTCACACAAAGGTAGAGCAACAATTACAAGGTTGTTGAACGTATTGCGTGGTAGTTTGATGTTGATACTACATTCCCTTAACGGTACGATAAATGTAACTTATGTTTTATAGGAACACGTGCGATATACTCTACGAACAAAGCTTATCACGTGATAAAGCATTTACAAAGGGCCGCAAATACCCTTAAAGACAAAACTTAAAATTGAAGTAGAATTGTAGTAAATCTTGTGTACAAATAAAGTCAATACCATAAACCACAGTCAAGTAATGGAAGCGTACGACATCTTGGTATTGCGAAAGGTTGTTTTGGCACTTTAGACTTGGATCTAAGCCGTTTGTTTAGAAAAAACAGGTTTTTGAAGATATATTGGCTTGGCGGGTCAGTAAACGACCTAATTTTGCGTCTGTATCTATATTGGAAGCATGTCAACAGTATGTGAAGCTTATCGCTCGTTTTTTGTTCTCAAAGCTACAACAAACGCATTGGTTGCGTTTTTTGCGGTTTTACAGTTTTCTTGTGAATGGGGCAAACATTAAACCGTTTGAACTTTTAGTGTTCATCAATACATCGTCTCTCACAATGAACCATTCGTATCACTCCGATACAAGAAGCGTGGATCCAATTCTACTAATGCCATCACTTCCATAAACGCCAAGGTGACGACATTCACTAACTTCACAGGTAATGAATGAGATTCCAACAACTTCTCTGATGTTTGAAATAACCTTTTTCCTTTGTTCTTTAGAGCTCCCAACCGAGATTGTATGGCACGTGATAAGCTTTCTAGATGCCAAATGTATTCTTGCTATATCACAAACAGCAAAGCCGTATTCGAAGTATTGCCAGAGTCAGTTCACGTGGCTATTCGAAGTCAGTAGAGTAAGTTGGGTCTATTTTTTGATACGCTGTACTATTATCTGTTTATGACTTACTGTTGATTATCAAGAGCAGAGCTAGCACATATGCATTCTTAAACAAGTATTATAAAGCCGGTTTGAATCCATACACGGTTCAGAAGACACTCTCCAAGCGAAAGCACACAAACCGCATGAAGAAAAGAATGAAACATCAAAACTTACCTGACCGAAAAATCTCCTCTATACTTAAAAGGGAAAAAAAACAGTATCGAATGAATGTCCTTTTCCTTGGAAACAATATGCACATGTGCGTGGGAGGTGTTGCAAGGTCAATAGTGGCACCAGACTTTTCTCCGTTCAAGAGATGTATTCAAAAATACACACTTTCTGTTGCTTTGAAGGCATCAAAAGACAATCCTGAGGTATCGAAGAACACCTTTGTTAGCTTATACCACAACTTACACTTACACCACAACTTACATGTGATACCTAGAGTAAATGTGCAGAGGTAATTAAGTCCTCAATTGCTCAAGAACTGATTGCTGAAGGCCTTGAAACAATTGATGTTGAAGATGATGAGCGAGCCAAATAGTACAGGTTTTTTGTCCTTTCTTGGAGTACTAACAATCTCAATGTGATAGTTTCGAAAAAGCTGCTTCAATGATACTGGATAAAGAATACACTGTGATACCAGAACATATTGAAAACATGTGTTGTACACTCCTACATACTGATAAACCTCTTGAATATATTAGTAATATGTCAAGTACTGATATGATGTACAAGTGGAAAAAAAAAAAACTGTCACGTGATTGGTCTTTATATTTTTCCTAGGTTGACTATGTACCCTTCAATGTCTCACACACTATTCCAAAACGTCATACAAGATAAACTTGCATACGGAAACGATTGTTTAATAATGTACAACTAATTGTACTTGGTGAATACCGTGTACATGACCCAATCTTCGGCACAAAACTACACAGATCAATACATGAGTACTCGTTGTGGTGTAATATCCTTTATAAAACTAAAGGTTGTAGTATGGCTATATTTATCTACAAAGATGACCATATAGTACCTAGTGAGTTCTGTGAGAAGTTCCCAGATTGCCCTGAAGGTAATCCTTTACCCCTTTTCTATTTGAATTTTGAGATGGACCAAGCTCTTTAACTAACGCTTTCTTTCTAGACACAATGGACTCTATTTTTGAGTACCTACGGCTATTATTCACTTCTCATATGTATGAAGGAGCAGTCACAGATGAAGAGGGAAGCAGCACAATGACTACAGCATACTCATATTTTCATTACTACTCAATTCTTCACTTCTCTGTCAACTTATGTGATGTTTTCAAAAGTGTGATGGTGTCCAGAGCTCTAGATGTGGCTGGTTATTAAGGCATTGCGAATAACAAAGTACCTAGGCTTTGGGTGGATTTTTGACTTGATCAGCGCCAGTACTTGTGTATAAGTTTAATAAAAAATGGTTAGTTTAACTTGCATTGTGAAAAAAGTAAGCAGTTTGTTTTTGCCTGGCAAAAAAACTTAAGTACGCATTTTACGTCTTAAAATTTTATTCGTACATAGCTTTTCCCTTTGAAATTATGTCTGTGTTTAGACCACATCCTCAATCAACCAACCTGAGACAGCTAGATGATCTTTGGGAGGAAAGGAACATATCTGTCCCTGACAGATAGCTTGAGCGCAGAGCGAGCGTCAAGGATTTATTTACAACACAATGTCAAATAAAAAAATCGAAAAAGGGAGGTACTGGAAGTGTTTTGACACCACGTATGTGAGTTTAAGAAAAGGACACTGGGAAATTTTTTATACAACTATGCTATCCTGTTGCTGTCGTGATAAGGTTGCGAGTTGGTCTTAGTCCTTCGTATTCAAATGATAATGCACTGCTGGATAACTCCCAGTTTAGGCTTTCGTTTACACATAGAAGTATTGGGCGGGTATTAACATTTACGCATTATCCTTTGGAATCCCACAAAAAAAGTTGGTCATGTTCTAATGTACAACTCTATTTCTCAACCTTCTCGGTTTATATATTTACAAGTAATCCACGTATCAGTGCCTGTAGGTATATAACGGCTTGATTTTTCTCTTCGGACATATCACGCGTTCATAATCAGCAAGTTGAGAACAACTATTTTCTAACAAAAAAAGTCTCACCTTTTCTTGATAGCATTTTGCAAATACTTGCCATTGATAAAAACCAGAGACTTGCTATGAATCACGAATTCCTCGACTACTTACTGTCGTTGTTTGATGCTCTATTTATTGCTACTACAAATCAACAAAGCAACCTATAGTATGGGCCTATTTTAAGGCACTTTGGCGTTTGCAAGCGAGAGCAAACTACCAGTACAGTGCTACTAAAAGGTAGCGAAAGTAGAGAGGTAGTGTATGTAGTATTTCTATATTGACTGTACATTTTTCTAGCTCGCATTTTTTGATTGACGCTGGGTTTTAATAGGTTACACACTTGCCAAGGCCTTCAACACCTCATCTAGTACATCTGTACATAATAAAGCAATCACAAAAATAAACCACAAGCCAGCTTTGACTCTTTTTAAGTACAATTGACAAACGCTCTTCCCACCAATGAAAAAAACTTCCTGACAATACAGAACGTGTGTACACTATATTAGAGTATGACAGGACCTTATGCGACATACCACGCATTTTGTCGAATTATTGTTTAGCCTAGGTGCTTTCTCATGTGATACATTCACATTGTGCTAGTCAACTCTGTATGTTTTGCACGATTCACCCTTTGCTTGATTAACATAATTATACATACTGTGGTGCATACTATCCGTGGAATGTAAATAAAAGCAATGCCATTGTAAGTTGACAATTAAGATTGGGTTATAGCGCTCAAATAGGCGTTGGTCTCTTTTGTATGTCCAAAGTTACTACATACTCTACGTGCTACAAAAAGATACAACCTTTTTTGCGGATGTTGTTACATTCCTTAATACAACAGGCAGCTGACGTTGTTCGCTGTACCAGTTTTGGCTTATTTCAACAGGCAACCTTTGCCTTAGGTTTGTGGTCCTCGTGTACAGTCGTGAGAGTCGTGTAGTTTCGTGTTATGTGAAATCGGGATTACATCGGACAAACTCTTGAAAAACTCTCTACACCTTTTCACTCAAAAAATTATTATCACTCACAATGAGCAACTTATCTTTACCTACGCTATCCTTGGCTATTCTTTTTGTAGTCTTTATGTTCGCATGTCCTGTATCAGGAAATGACGAAGAGGCAGAAGCGTGCATAGGCAAATGGTGTTCAAGGCTGTATGAAAAAACTGAGGGAGGTTCGGGAACTTTTTGCTCTGACATTTGGGGATCTTGCCCTAAAACGAGTTATGACGGCGTACGCACTTTTCCATTGTCTACGCTGTTCAACTTTCGACTCACTTCTAAGTATAGTATGACCACATATCAGGCAAGAAAAACTGCGGTAAACGATGCAATCAGAGAACACCTAGTGCTGGAAGATGTAATACTTATAATGGTTTCATGACGATTGGTACTAATGCGAAAGTATCCCGCTATAGATGTGATTAAGCGAGTGTATATCTATATAGTAACCACATGCATGTTGTATGTGACTTGCTATCTCAGTGCTAGTGTTAAGCAAACTATAAATAAATTGATTTTTTGTTGGCATTTTATTTTAGAAGCCTTTCAACCCATTGAGTCAAGTTTTGAATTATCACGTGTTACTATGATAAAACAGCTAGGCAAACGTATGACGCGTGTAAATGCAGATACGTATGTTATTGCAATATCACATGCCTTGTAATTAATATTGTCCGTATCATTCAAGTTTGCAAAACTGTGCAAATTTTTTGTTGTTTGTGGCTGTTGGTTTTCGTGTTTAGTCAGATCTGACAGTCTTGCAAGTTATGTTAGTTCTTACAGAAATAGCAGATACAACGTTTGAAATGTGATTTAGTTGACAGCAAAAACTGACAAGATATTACGGGTCTGATAGTTCTTGCAATATCTTACACTTTGATAGGTGTACATTAGATTGATTTATCAAACAGATTATGGCATTGCATCATTGGCAGGTGCACATAAGATTAATTTGTCAAACACAAATGTAATAGATGAAGGCTTAAAGGTATTGGCAGGTGTACATACTATTTGCTTGCGGTCTTGTAAATCAATAACAGATGCAGGTTTAAGAACACTTGCGCTCACAGGCTTATAGCATCTCATTGTCCAAAGGAGCAATAGCAGAAGACAAAGGAGTCAAAGAAGAATTGACACATAGATACTAGTTTCATGGCTGTATACGTGTTTTACTCCGTTACAAACGTTTGGGTAAACTTCAGTTGACTTCGTATAAAACAACAACTACCGACAAAGCTTAAACAACATGGCGAGCAGCAATCACCCACATCCCACCCAAAAATTTCCTTTTCAATTTGTTTTCAAAACTGCAACAACCTTTCTTTTATTTTCCAAGTGTTCTTGTATCATATAACAAATGCTTGGCACTGCGCTAGAGCCACAAGATATTTTGCCTTCCTCCCAACATCGTCTTAGTTAGTATTCCTTGGTTAGTTGATAGAAGAAAGTCAACTGAGAGTGTTAGAACTGTAACAGCTGATTGGTGGTAGAGTAGTTACGACTTCTGTTTAGGAATAATGAACAGTCCTAATAAAGCTAGCAGTAGTTTACTTTTGAATTAGCTTACAACATTTTGGGCCAAGTTTGTAGCTTCGCGTTTTTGGTTATTAGAGGAATTATATCTTGTATGCAATTAATGGTATGTAATTGTTGGTTAGATGTCTTTGAATAAAAATACGCATAACCGCTTTCAAATACACGTGGTAATCCAGTGTTTATTTGACATTTGATACATCATGTATAGTATGATTGTGCTAGCAATGTTAGTTTTAAGCAAAAACCACTTTGAAGTTGGACAGCGTGTGTTGATTGAACACGTGCTTTTTGTTATTTTTGGTGCATTGGACATTTTTCTTCATTGAAAAAAATTTAGGTAGGGGTTGGTTGAGATTATTATAGGCCACTTCTCGGCCTATTGGCTAAAATCAAGTGGTGTATCTGTTCTCAGCAGTTTAAACGCTGTTGGTGTTATTCCTACCAAAGCACGAAACCGTTTATGCTAATTTTTTATTTTGGTCTTCTTGTACCGTTGCAGGCTTGCCTGTTTTTACAAATCCTTGTTGCAATTCTACATGGTGTTGCACTACCCGCCATTCAAGGTCAACCATATCTCTTTAAAACAAGAAAAAAACTAAAGACTTAAACAACATTCAATGAAGCAGGCTTCATATTGTGGAGTATTGTTTCTGTTTTGTTCAACGTGTAACAATAAGGGGGAGCATCAAGTTTTCTTCCTATGCTGATTTATTACAATTTTGTTACTTTGCCTTAAGGTTACAACCGAAAGCTGTATTTATGTTTCACGACAACATTACCATTCGTTGCCCTATGACAGGGTATAGGCAACGTTTCCTGACACGTTCCTGCGTCAGTATCGCTTTATGGTAAAGTACACTGTTGCAAGTATTCACTTTTTAAGACAGAGCGGTGCTGCAAAGTATTTAGTGTTGCAAAAATGAGAGTTTTCTAGCCTAAAACGACGGCAATACAACTACTACTCAACATAGATGTTTACAAAATTGATGTTTTTATAGCGTATACTGATTCCGTAAGGACATTCGTAAATAATTTTCTATGTGCTAGGTTCTAGTCTTGAGTCAGGAGATAAAGGGATAACTTTTTTTTTCGAATTGACTAAAAATTTATTGCATTGTATTTGATTCTAGTGTAGTCTAGTTTGTAGGGATATTATAACCTTGTGGTTTTACAATAGCTACCCAATCTTGTGAATCAGGTGCTGTTATTGATGAACCGCTAATTGTTTGAACAGAGTTATAAGCGCCATTTCTTGGGTTAAAGAATTGTACAACCCATGTTCCAGTTCCGAGCTCTGTACTAACATTCAGTGTACCGCCAGTAGGCATAGATACAACGAAGAAGTTAGAGTTCTTAAAGCAGTAACCGCTTCCAAGGTTGTTGGCACATGGAGCCATACTAACGAAAGGTATGCTAGAAATACAGTAAGAGACCATGCAAATGTGATAGTTTTGGTTTTTTTTTCGTACCCAGCCATAAAATCAATGGCGTGTTTTGTCCATCCCCAAACAGAATCACGTGACCTGAAGTCTTCCAAGTTAAGATCGTTATGAGGTTGTTGGTATCCAAAATAATATTCGGCACCAGCACCACCTGTACAAAGGAAATTTAGTCGAGTTCTCAAAAACGTAATTGACTGTTTTTCATATTGGAGAGGTTGGCTCCTTACCTTGTAGGATAGTACCCCAAAGTACTTTAGTACGGACTTCAATATGATTAGCATTTGGAGGATCAGGCCTCACACCAATACTTGCAGGACCGATTTCATCAGAAGTGATAACCCATTTTGGTCCAACAGCTTCCTATTAGTTTGTCATTAAGACACTTGAAACAATTAAGCTCAAACTTACTGTTTCTTCCCACCATTTCTTTACTTCACCAGCAGTATTGCCAATACTTATTTGAATAGAAGCACCAAGGAAGTTTGGTTTTCCAATAAGAGCGCGGTAGCGTAGTTCCTAAGGAGAAAAAAATGTTAGCAAGAAAAAAAAAAGTAGAAACTTATGTTGTGCTAAGTTGTGTACCTGCTGTCCTGGGTATGTATGACATACGATCAAATGCTTGTAAGCATCTAATCCATCAATATAATCAGTAAATTGAGAACGTTGTGCATCAGTGTTAGTGTTTTCTTCACCAAGATTCCAAGTGATAGCAAGATGGTATCCGAAACGAGCAACAAGTTCTCTGTAGTAAACTTTTCTTTCTCTTCCCAAAGCACCTCCATCAAGTTGTTGATCATTCTCAGTTTCTTGTGTAACAATATGAAGCATAACACCTTTATAAAGACATTAGTTATTAATAGATATGTGTCAAGTATAAATAGAAATCTAGGTACCTTTGGTGTCCATGTGCGTGAAAATGACATCCCATTGAGCAAGTTTACTAACATCGAATTTGAAACGATCGGTTTTAGTGATCCATGGGAACACATCCTTACCTGTTGAGTTATATCGATTAGAAAACGCTCAGAACAATTGTATTGAGGGTAATGGTGACAAAAAAAAGGACATACCATCTCCTAAAGGAGCGTTCATTGTTACAAAATAGATTGAGTTCATTCCCTTTCCAGCGAGGTAATTCACAGCACCAATAATGTTTTTACCCTTGTTTCCTTTAAAAACAGGATCACCTGTATTCCAGTCACCAGCGTGAGGATTGTATCTATGTTTGTCTTCTGTGTTATCGAACTCCCAGTATGCTACGAACCCAAAGTCAATAAAAGAGTACAAAACTTTGTGAAAAGGAAAAAGGGAAAAAATAAGTACCCAAAAAGTTTTCTGGAGAATCGGCTCCTCCCTTGATGAAGTAGTCTCCTGATCTTGAATATCTCATGTAATGCTCTCCAACATATTCAAGAATACCGTTATTCCTAAGAAAGTAAATTAGAGCAAAACATGTGCATGCTTTACGAACCTCTTGTCAGTGCCAACTCCACTTATCGAAAATGAAGCACTTACTCCATCAAATGAAGTCGCAGTTCCAGCAGTAGGGGAAGTAGACAAAGCAACATCTGTACCAGTACGGAAAGAAGCGGTAACAGTGTAAGTACCTGAATTAGGATATCAGCAAAAGAGAGTATGAAGTGGAAACAGAAAATGCTAAAGAAAGCAAGATTTGAACAAACTAAAAAAGGGGCGTACCAGCAAGTGGAGGTGTAAAGATACAACGCCATTTGTTACCAGATGTAGCAGATGTCTCCTCAGCGTTACCATCAGCAGCAAAGAAACCAGCAATATTCCAAGTTGTTCCACCACGTGTGAAAGCACAGTTAAGTCTGAAATTGGTAAAAGTAGCGGCAGATGTTTCGCTTCTTGAAGGTCCTGTGAAAGTAACCTAAAGTGTTAGTCAATAAGAAATACCTCTAGCAGAAACAGGGAGAAAATATGACGTACTACAACAGGATGGAATCGTTTGCCATCAGTTGTAACTTGCGCTGGAGGTGAAGGAGCTGGAGGTTGTGTTGAAGTTGATGAAATATCGATCCAGTTCAAGTTCAAGCCAGATGACGTAAATAAAACACGGACTGTATGAATACCAGCAGTTACAGTGCCGATATTTGTTGAGTGTGTTTGCCATGTTTGCCAACCTGAAGTGAAAAAAAGTCAGATAAAGAAAAAAGAACAAAATCTAAACTATCTTTCTTTGGACTCACCTCCTGTACCAGTCCATGATACTGTACCCTTGTTAACACCATCAACAAGGATGTCAATTGACTTTGCGGTATTTCCGTTTGCTGCTACACGTGCATCGAGGTTAAACGCGCCAGTTGTTGAAAAATCAATAACGAAGTCCAAGTACTCGTTTGCAGCAACCCAACCAACATTACAGCCGCCACCATTATCAGTTGTTAGTTGTAAATCAACAAGGTTTGAGCCGCCTTGGTTAGCGCCACATGCTTGTCCACCTAACAAAATATTATTACGCCAAATACTACGTCTATTTTCGAAACAAATGTTCAACTGTTGTATGTTGTGTGAACTGAGAAAAAAAATAAAATAAAAAAAAAATGCGGGGAGAATCTATGACATACCAGAGTTACCAGGAGTTGTATCAAAGAACCCAGAGAAGTCTTCAGCTTCAGTTCTACCTGGAGCGGAACCAGCAATTGTATTAACAACTAAGAAAACGTGTTAATCAAATATATCCAGTAAAAGAAGACCAGAAGAAAGTAAATATTATTATTTTGTCATAAAAATCACGTGCTTTGAAAGTTTCTGTTGAAAACTGCCGAACTGCTTCCAGTTGCGCCAGCACCAGAGTGTGCGGTGACAGCTAAAGTATGACTACCATATAGATTTGCAGCAGGCCATGGGTCAGGTATAGGACCAGAGTTACCGTATAAAAAGTATGCGGCAACATTTTCGAGTCTATTAATTGTTCCATCGAGTACGTATGCTACAGAGCCTACTCCAGATACTAGTGATTCAACATTTAGTCCATCACCGACCATGTGAGTGTTAAATATGTCTCCGTTCTGTATTGTCTTAATTACGCTACCATCGTCGGATGATACCATACGAAGCGAGTTTACTGTTTGTGCGTTTATCTATATCATCATAAATTAGATAACGTTTCGTTCTCAAACACGTTTTTTTGTTTCGACGCGATGTCATTTTTTTACGTTTTAAAACGTACGTATACGCTTATCGATAATGCCAAAATGAACACTAATAGCTTCATCTTGCGTGTACGTGTGATAGTATAGAAGTGTTGTGTTTGATGTGAAGAACTTGTAAATATGAAGTAAATTCACAATTTTATCACCGTATTTGGTGTAAACTTTTGGGTCTTCTTGGTGTACCACTATCTCGCTTTATGCTCTCATAGATAGTTCGTACCATTGTAGTAAGTAGAAGAGCGGAGAAATAAAGCAAGTACGTACTGAGTGGCATGACGAAGCAACTTTTACTAGCGCCTAAAAAAAAAACTTGAAAAAAGTACTCCATTCGTTCTGTTGTTTGTCTTTGGATTACTCTTTTGTTTTAGCTTTTGCTAGCGCACTTGCGTGGTTATAAATTGTGATACGCAAGATTTATTCGGGAACAGATTACCCGCAAAAGTTTCACGTGTTCTACACAACGATTTCTTCGGTTTTTTGAGTTTGAGTACCAAGAACACTAAGAAAAAAACAGAAAAGTGAAAGCGATTGTCACTGTAACCTTCAGTTGCTGACCCTTTTCACTCGTTTAGGTTAATCTTTAATAAGGAAATACGTATTTACACGTGACGTGTAAGTCGTATAAACTACAAAAAAGGACTGACAGCGAGGAGAAATACTACGAAATTACGCCTACAGAAAAACAATTTGATACACAAAAGATTTTTGAGTCCTTTTTTGAACTTACTGCCCGGTAAACCATACCCGTGAGTGAGAAAACTGTTTCTTAGCGTTTTGTAAAATCAATCACGTTTTAAAGTATTGTACACCTGCACTAGCAGGGATGAGAAATTCTACTGAATCTGGAGCAAAATCCACTTGAGTAGATTTTGATACAGTTACTCCAAACACGCCACTACACTGTAAATAAAAATTTTGTTGGCTCATAGCCAAACAAAGTAACATGAGACACAAGTTAGGAAAAGTAGTTAAGATTTATTTGTCAAATTTTTTTTTTTTGTATTTTTCCGCTACGCTACAAAGTCTATTGATGCTCTATTGTGATGCGGAGCTAGCATTAGTTGACCTATTCTGAGACTAAACACCAGGTGCTTTCATTGAACTTGACAGCAGAACTCGTCCTATCACCCCAGTCTACAATGACCATCAAAGATTTTGGCCAAAATCGTGAAGTGCGAATTACAGTGATGTTGTAGCAGATGCCTTCGTACAAAATATTCCAACAAGATCCAGGTGTTACCTTGTTGATGATTGGCGCCATTACAAAGGCATCAGGTGCTACTACATTACTTCTTGTGTTGTAGGACTTGAGAAAACAATTAATACTTCAAAAAAAATAGAAAAATTAAATTCACGAAAATACATACACGAGATAAGTTTGGCTTGTTGTCTTCAAGTGGTACAACATGTGTTGCCATAGGTATGACAGCGTGAGGTGGTATTATTGGTTCTACAACATCTGTTGGCGGTTCCTAAAAATAAGTAAATTTGTGAGAAACAAAAAAAGAGAAAACATACCTCAGCTTCATTATCGCTGTCCAAGTTTAAACTTAACACTCTCTCTGAAATCCAGGTCATTATTGAGTCATCACTCAACGAGATCACTGGAGAGCCATTAATACACAAATCCATGCTTTGAATAGAAGATGGGCTTCGTGTTGATGCTGGACTCAACAAAGACATTGGGCTGTTTGTTGTTGGAAAAGAAATACTAGAACTGTTGCTTTTAGGTGAATCACCAATAGACGCCAAACTAAACACGTTATTAATCAGAAAAAATCAAAAAAAAAAAAAGAAAAGAGGTGTACTCAAGAGATGCAAATGGAGCGAACGATTCTCCAGAGGCAGTAGGTGCAATAGCAAATGCATTGCATCTATTAACAGTTAGTTGAGATGTTGTAATTGGTGTTCGTACACAGAGCCACTAAAAAAAAATTAATACACAAAAATTAAAACAAAAGTAAACGTACGTTGAACTTTGACTTTGCGACTCACTTTCGTCATCACTAGAATACAAAATACGAGCTGGTCTTCTAGATTTCTTGACTGGTCGTTTTTTTGCGTGTAATTTGGCCACAGGTGCAACATCTGCTTCTTCTAAAAAAAAATAAAATAAAATAATTAAAAAAACCAAATACTTACTGTGAATAGAAGAAATAGTGCCTTCTTCACGTATGTCTCTGGTATTTAGGCCCGTCACAAACAATTTAGCAGCAATGATATGTTTGCATATTTTGCCAAGCTGTGCAAAATAGAAACAACCACACTTTTCATCAATAATGTCCACTGGATATTTTAAACCTAAAAGATGTGTTAATACTTACAAAAACGTGTCAAAAACTAACCTTGAGTTGTAGCGGATTCAACCATAAAAAACCGATCTTCACCAGTTTGAGGTTCCAAAGCTTGTACACTGTCGGCGAGTACAAGAGCGCGAGCACGTGCATCCAATTCTTCTCTCTTTCGCAGCGCCTTTGATTTTGGGATTATGTTGCCGTCTGTCGCTTCGATGTCACGTTGTACAACCAAGTGCTGCTGCAATATCGCAGGCATTATGCGCAAACACTTGGCAAGTCCAAAACGATAGCCACCAAAGCCTACGTACACGAAAGTCAACAAACTTGCCATAACAATGACCAAAAAGAACTAAAAAGAAACCAAAGATGCTTTGTACAATTCTCTGAAGAATACTCAATGGAGAATAGCTACATGAAGAATACTCAATGTGTAGACAATACGAGCAATGTTGATTTAAAAAAAAGGAAAAAAAAAACCACGTGATAAAGTGTAAACGTACCGTATACCTTAATAAACTGTCTCCATTGTGTCTCCATTTTGTTGTTCGTATTCCAGAGACCGATACGGCACAAACGACCATAATCAGTCCAAGAATCAACCCAAGTGGCAGAAAACCTACGTATGGATTAAAGGTACGTAATATAAACAAAAAAAAACCAAAAACTATTAAAACGTACCAGTTTTTCTTGAAGTATAAGTACAGTTGGTTTGCAGGAGATATCTTTTTACCTGCTCCATCAGTGGTCCAATTGTTTGAGTTTGAGATGCACCATCTCAAAAAATCACTTTTCAATTGGTTTAAGTGTTTTTTGGATGTTGCACGCTCTAACTTGATAAGCTGGTCCATAGCACTGGTAAAATGGTTAGCGGCATTGTGTTGTGAAAAAAAAATCACAACACAAAAATCTCCCCAAACCCCAAAAAAACCGTACGCGTTCTGATGCTCTACCCTGAACAACTCACGTATCTTTTGACGCCATGTGGAGTGATAGTGGTATTGGCATAAGATGTAGCGAAAGCCGACGTGCACTATAGCGGCCCTTTCAGCTGGATCTTTGTCTATCTTCACTACCGGACTCCAAACGTGTACATGCGCGACTAGGTAAGTAAGGCATTAAGTTGTGATTTTATTTTATTTTCTAAAACTTACCTCTTATACTTTCAATGCATCTCTTTACCACAGTAAGAAACGCTGTGATGTTCTCTTCATGGGAAGAAGAAGCAATACACAGAGAAGCCAAGAAACCGCAACCAGTAGTTACATCTTCACATACCAAACCCCACACGGGGTATTTATTACTAAAGGTACGAATTAGTAATACATTTTCAGAAAAAACCCCAATTTTGTTTTTTAATTTTTCTTTTTCAACCAAACGCATTTTACACCAATACAACCACAAAGTTTCCTTTACCATCTTTGGCTACAGGAAAGTTTTCTTTGTGCTTGGGGTATAAAATGAATGGTGCCATGGATTTGTCTGACAAAAACGCATTCACCTCATCTATTGTGGTGACTGTACTTAAAAAAAAATTAATGTAAATAAAAATTATTTTCTGATATTGTTTTTTTTTGTACCTCATTGTTGTTATATTGGCTCTGCCCCAAGTAGCAACCATTTGGCATGAGATCCGCCAATTTGTTGCTTGCACCATAGTCATGAGGCCTTCGTTTACCAAATCTCGCTTTATTTTTGGAATAGTGTTGCGTACGAAAGAACCAGCGTTTAGGTTACCAAAAAGATTGGTGACTCCAAACTCATCTTCTTCCATAGCACGCAACCGACACTAAAATAGGTAAGTAGTAAAAAATAAAAGTAAGTACAGAAAAAAAAAAGACGTACAAGTACTTTAAACTGTACTTTAGTTAAAGGTGAACCAGGAACCATTCCAGGACTGTGTGAACCTTCAATGTACACAACAGCCGTGTGCTGGTTCGCACAGTAAATGATGATGGTTACCTTTACAGTGCAGGTTTTTGGTTCACAGCCATTTTTTAAAGCGCAGCACAGGCGCTCCTTGCACAAAAACCTGTCGGAGAGAGAATTTGAGGCAGGTACCTCATAAAAATCTCGGTACCTCTCTCCAACAAATCGCGGATTGGAGAACTGTGGTCCTCCAGGTGCTGGTATTTTTCTGGTGCCTGGTCCAGCGCGAACACCGTATGGTTTCTTGTTAA
Organism: Trichosphaerium sp. ATCC 40318; assembly: GCA_038496445.1. Lineage (NCBI taxonomy): Eukaryota > Discosea > Flabellinia > Trichosidae > Trichosphaerium > Trichosphaerium sp. ATCC 40318. The sequence goes on along the minus strand of JALMLS010000428.1, from coordinate 11,121 downwards.
CCGTGCCGTACAGAACCGGTTCCAGTTGACACTAAACGCTTGTTAGGATTCACTAATTAGATAAAATCTCGTACCCGAAGTATGCCAAGAGTAGGCCGAAGAAAAAAGTCAGGGAGGTCACCAACCTCCACTTCGTGTGTTAGCATTGGTTGTTGTATTTGTGATTGGGTTTTGGGCTAAAAACAACAAAATCTAAGATATTTTTAGCAACCCAAAACCAAGAAATGCACGAGAATCCACTGATGTGGATTCTCGTGCACATTTAGTAGAATTTTAGTCGTCTGCCCTGCACTAGGTTACATTAATGTAACGTGTAAGTTTGTGTGTAGGTGAGCATAACTCAGGTATCAAGTTTCTTGGCTATTGAATGTGAGGCACCCACGTGGTATTTCATGAGATTAAGAAAATGCCCTTGTTCGAATGACTAACCATGTCGATTACTGGTGCTGCACAAAGCATTGAAGGAAAAAAAAAGGGAGAAATAATGATACAACCGATCTCATGCATAAAACAGCGTACGTACAGAGCAAGGTGGCAATTTATTATCCCTCCAAATCAAAGAAACGTGATTTTCAGTAGTAAGTTAAAGCCCAAAAAGGAATACTACATTTGAAAAAAGATCTTTGGGTTCATTCAGTGCACATGTTGTAGTGTCCAACTTCACACAAGAATGCTGTTTCTCTTGACATATTTCGTCTATGAACAAAAACTAGTTCCAAATAACGAACATGGAGGTTGTAGACAACTTTGTTAGTCACCAAACGCACCACGACTTCAAACATGGAATAGCTGCTGTTGTTCCATACGTCATAAAATCACATGTGTTCCACATACAACTCCACTATTGAAATCTCTTGTCCTTCATTAGCTAGAGATATTCCTCAGCGAAGTCACTGGAGTTTTTCTGGCGATTTAGCTGCTATCTGATCTTTTTTTTTGTCGCACTAAACTTTTCGTCTTCCATTTATCCGCTATGTACAACAGAAAAGTCGAAATGATTAGGGTTGGTGGTGTTATCCAAAATTGGTAATTCATATTGAGAGGTACATACTTCAGCTACACAACATAGTATAGACCGTTTGCTAAGCTTTCTAACAATTTGCTTCTTATTGTGCTATAAATGAGCCTGTGTTTGCGAACAAGGCACGTGATTCCTCAGGTAGAAGCTGTTGGTCGGTTGTAAAGCAGTACACTAAAATCTTACGCTTTAAAACAGTCTTATAAGTTTATTATCAATTCACTTGCGAGGGTGTTGAAGAAGTCTAAGCGGTTTTTATATTGATTATGTGATTACCATTTGTTTTTCCTCAATTCGATGACTATAACAGCAACACCTTATTACTTTCAGTTAGCTGAAACAAAATATTCAAAACTCACTCATGATTATACCACTAAGGACCATTAGTATGGCCAAGCATGGCTCCACTGTACTTTTAAACTCCTTGCTTGGGTCTTTCATTGTACCATCTATCAACACGCCAAGAATGATTATGCCAGAGAGCTATGGAAAACCTAAGAAGACCTTCACCATAAATGTCTTTCGTACCAAGATAATAGATGCTATCGTTATAAGAACGATTGTCTCTAAGCGCATAAGAACTACAATATTTGATAAGATGCATTGTTGACCATTATAGACAGGCTCTCTATAATATTGGTGCACATTTACAAATAAAACTGCGAAGATGAGGTTCAAAATACCAGGTAATCCAAGTTGTGCTAAAATACACTATTTAGCGGTGGTAAATACCAGTCTGATACCGGTCCAGTTTCAAGATATCGGTTTTCAGTCCGGACCTGTCTGAGCTTTAGAACAAGACTAAAGGTCTTACTTTTACGGTTACAAACCAGTTAACCGTTCAGGTTTAATCATACCGACCGATTCAGTGAAAGTTGTGAAAAACTACGCCGGGTAGCTAACAAAAAACTGTGGATATTTCGGATTGATGTTGTCGTACATCACCACAGAATTCTGTTTTGGTTATGTGGTAACATAGTATTGCTGTTGTGGAGCGTCAACTGGGTGTCCTGGAACAACATTGGTTTGTGTATTCGTTTCAACAGTTTGTGCTGCAGATGGAGTATACACGAGGTAGGTAACCTTAAAGCATGCTATGACGATCGTTGATAAGAAAATAAATGATAGCAATAAACGTGAGGCGGTTCTGGAAGCCCTAACAAAAAAAACAAGAGAGTTAGCCCAGAACTCATCCAGAACACGTGGGAGAACTTTCATGCTAAACTGTCAAAGTTCGAGAAGCAACACGGCAAGATTAAAAACACATTTGCATTCGTCTTTGTTGAGGGTGCACTCGTGTTGAGGGTATTGGTTTTACCGGAGATGTATAACACTCCTGTTCGTATGGTGTATCCATGGCTTGCTTCAAGTTTTTATTTGTTCATATGACAGTGTGGCGGGAAAGAAATGGTACTAGTTCTGTCTTCCATTTTTATGAAAAGTCTACTGCCGCAAGGGGTAAAGACGATTCTTCCATCCTCATGAGATTCTACATTAAAGAACATTATCGTTATGCGCTGTGAGAGTACAGGTAGCAAATGGCTGAATGTACACTTGAGATTTGAAACCATGTAATGTATGAGAAAAATAGGCGAAAACTTGCCTACATGTACTGATGGGATTTTTGTTACAAGTGCAATACATAAAATACGTATTTCTGCGGCTAGATAAAGGTACGACAACATTGAGATTTTGAAGGGTAGAAATCCTTCTCAATGTGTAACAATATTTTTTTGACGAGCAAAAAACTATCCGCAGTATCTCAAAGAAAAAGTGAGAAAAAAGTAAAAAAGCGACTCGTAATTCATTCTAAACAATTCATCTCGTCATCACAACTCGAAACACTTACTTTTACATACATCTACAATGTTTTCTAACAATATAAGCAATCTTGGGACAAAAACGTATCAAAACGACTTTTACGGCCTCGCTCAACGTATTACAGTATCTAAAACTCTAGACATAATGTGGGAGAGCTCTTCAAAGACGCTAAAATCAATACAATGGTCTATCCTTCCAGACTCACGAAAACACTTGAGAATACTCGTATCATTCGCACTAGATGACTATCTTACGTCTACAGTACCTAACGAGGATGGAGAGCTAGAATTTGATGTATCAGCAGTAGCAGTTCACAAGGCTTTTGATATGGTATTAACAAGAGGTCCTTTTCCTCACACTTGCTTCTTTCCAGAAAACGTCAGGAGATCATATGCAAACTATATAAGAACTGTAGTAGAAGATCAACATAATAGAGTGCCAACAGGACAATGAATCTTCTGGTGAACAAACTATAGACAGAAAGAAAAAAAAAGACTTGTAAATAAATTTTTAATATTAGCTGGACTGTACATCACAAGCTTCTAAAATCTGCAAGTTGATACAATTATTTCCTCCAATTGCTGATAACAAGAAATGCATGAGTACACTCTGACCTGTTAAATTCATGACAATCTATAGCCTTGTATCCTTAATTGTTGAAGTTCAAAGATAAGATAAAAATGGTAAGCGCAATATCAACCTTAGACGTTTAGTAAATGGTAAAAAAGTATCAATAATAAACACAAGGCAGACATCTAGTAGAGGTACCTTTACCCTGTAAGGCTATTCTATTCTACAAGCAGTGCTGCATTGTTTACTACCTAAGAGGTAGCTTTTAAACATACTAATATAAGTCTGAATAGTGATGATTGTTTATCGACATTAATATGCTAAACAAACTCAATTGTTTATCAGCATTGAAGAAAGGCTACTGGTAAAAACAAGAATAAAAAAGGATATAGCGGTTTGTTAGCAACTAATAACAACTAAAGCATGTTTTCGATACTAGCTTATTGCATTGATTAGTACCACTAGCACTGGATATGAACAGTCTTATTAAACACTCATACTATTCACATGTGTCTTGCTGTGCGCCCTATTGAAATTTCCATTTGTCACCACGTATCGTGGAGACATTGTTGGTATTGTTACACCGTTAACCACCCCGCTATTGTTGCAATGTGCACGTGATTTCCAATACCGCTACCAATGTTAAAGCACCAACTTAACACCTCATAACTTAGCTATGTTCATTGAACAACAACAAATTGTGTAATCAGTCTTGTAACATGTCGATGAATGCACGGGAAGCAGCATTGTACCAAGCAAGTATTGCTGATGAGGTTAAACGGCTTTTTAAATAGATTACGATAATTACTCATTTTAAATTAGTCGGAGCAGTATGAGGATATGGTAGAGGCTATAGAAGCTCTAGTGGCCATAGCAAAAGAAGATGGCGAGTTATTATCAAAAAACGAGAGAATTCTTGTTACCGTTGCCTTTTCTAATGTTATAAGTGCGTTGAGGACATCCTGGCGAATTTTACAAGGTGTAGAAAAGTACGTTTTCTGCGGCAGCATGAGACAGTTTCAGAAATTCCTAAATTTTTATTTGTAAAAAGTCTAATTTTTTCAAAAAAATTACTTTGACTGTCGGTACTTTTCGTCGGTACAGCATGAACGAATCGCAAAATGACTTTTGTGCCTATAACTATAGAATACTAGCTACATGTTTATAATAGCTATTGAAGGTTAAGCCGGTTCTGAGGTGAGTAAAAACGTCTCAAAGATTCTCGAAATCATGTAAATATCAAAAATTAATAATTTCGTAATTGTCGAAACTGTTTCAAAAGCGATGCTGCCCCTCTCTGTACCAATGCTTAATGTAATGTGGTTTTAGTAAGGCAGTTATTAACTCAGAAGAATCGCAAGTGCGTGTTGTAAGAGCCTACAGAAAGAAAATAGAAGGTAAACTCATAGAAGCAAGCAAACGTGCCATGAAAGCACATGACACTATTCTCTCAATTGAAGGTCAAGACAACCAAAGTATATTAACCTACACATCTCTTAAGAGTAATTACTATCGATACATCATTGAGATATCACGTGATAATGATAGAGAAGAATATACACAACAATCTATCCAAGAATTAAATGAGATTTATGGTTGTATTTCAGAGATGGTTCCTGTTCTTCCTATGGTTCTTTCTTTTCATTTGAAACAAAGCGGAAAACAATTTTATATTGGGAATAAGAATGAAGCTATTGAAATGGCACAGAAAGCTGTTGATGATGGTATAAGTTACCTTGATAAAGTAAGTGATGATACATACACAGATGCAACCAAAATTCTTCAAATTCTACGTGACAACATTATTGTATGGAAAGAAGCAGCCTAATATTAGTAAATAAAAATGCGCATTATCTACTCTTTTGTCATTTACTTGTAAACTCCCTCTCTCTTATACCATTCTTGTAAAAACGCTTTAGCCTTAAATTTCCATTAGCAAACCACCGTTTGGCTTCTTCTTCTTGTTTATCATCAATGTAGTTACACTGCATGTTCTTCTTTTTATCATTAACACATCTGCAATGCTCCATCAATTGACCATTATCATACTACCCTTTTCCTCGCTTGTTGTTAAGGTAGTTATACTGTATTTTCAACTGGCCATTTTCACTCCAGCACTTGGGCTCCCCTTCTTGCTTGTTGGTAATGTAGTTACACTGCATATCCAATACCAGATTCACACACCACATACTGACAAACAAGGAGGTCGTTTCTTTTCCCCATTTTCCATGCTGTTTTTGGTCACTATCATACCGTGTAGTTGTTGCTGTCTGCATTGAAGGCATTGGCCAACACGTATGAACCAATGTCCAACTTGATAATCAAGCTATATTTCAACTGGATGCAATAGACAGAGTGTCTCAGTTTTTGAAACAAATTCGTGTTCATTAGTTGATTCATTGTTTGAAGTTTTCTTTCAAGATACGTTCTGTAGCTGCCGCCATACAGATTAATGTTATGCAACATTGCTTGCTCTTCAAGATTTTGCAGAGATATTTTAACTTGGACTTGTTTGAGGGGTCGGTGGCAGTTACATTTTTTTTTATTTCATTTCATTTTTTCCTTTTTTTTTTACATTGTTGTTCACTGCCAGAGTTTTGATTTATCACTCTGTGTAGGTTTGAGAGGATCATAAACAAGACCTGCACGTTGTGCCTTTGTCATCTCAACACGTTTGTAAATACGCATCAAAGCGCTCTTAGCTTCACATTTAGGGAAGTTGCTCTAAAAAGAAAAGAAATCAGTTAAGTTTCTAGAAAAAAAAAACATGCAGACTTAGAATAAGACATCTACTCGCAAAACATAACAAGTAGTCGGTATATATTTACGCGCATAATAGCAATATTTTATGGAGATTTTTTTCGAAAAGCAAGACTACCGCTACACGCGTAGAAGAAGAAAATAAAGTAATCCTTTTGTTGAAAAAAATAAAAAAAAAGGTTTGAACTTACCATGTCATAGTAATGCTTGGCAATCTCCAATAACCACTCTGGTTCAACTGGTGTAACAGTACGGATAAAATTACGAGTAGTCAATACAAATTCATTATAAAGAGCCCACTCTGGCTGACGATCAAGAACACTGCTAGGATGGATAGCAACAACCTGGTTATCCTAAAAAAAAATAACATGAGTAAGTTGCTTGCTTATTACTTCTAAAAAATGATACATACCTTGATTGTTCTGTAATGTCCACTCTTTTCCAAGTGAGCAACACGCATAAAGAAACCCTCGCCTAAAATAAAAATAAGGAAACTGGATTTTTAAGAGACAAGTAAAAAAAAATAGGAATAAAACAAGAATGCTCAAAAAGAGCTGGTAGTAGTACGTACAGACTGATTTACGAATATTCGTGTAGTAATCTTTAGATGTTATTGGTGTCTGGTTCAATGGTAAATTGTGTCTCCGCATGATACCAACCTAGTAAAAAAACAGTTAATTTTTTTCTTTTTCTCTTTCACTTCTTGACTCACCAACTGGTTTCTGACGTTATCAGCAGATTTCAAAGATCTGTGATTTAAAAAGTGATCAAAACACCAACTCTTGTCTTCGTCTAAAAATAAAATTAAATAAAAAATCTCACAAGCTAGATAGTGAAGTGTAGTAGAGCCACAAATAACAAAAACTTACGTTGTCGTTTGTATGAGTGGTATACATTTAATAGCGTCAAATGATCACCATCAATATGAGCGAACTGTTGTTTAGCATCATCAGCTGCTCTTTGATGCTCTTTTGGACGAGTAAAACAGTTTGGCACTAAGAAAAAATAGAGTAAGCAAGAATCCAGTGATTTCAAAAAAAAAAAAAAAATTTCAAGTATCAACAACAACACGTGTTACAAAATAATCAAAAATAAAATAACATACCTGATAACATAGCTGTAATAGTAACAACTTCTTGTGAGCAATTATGGGCAGGAGATGAAATAAGCATCTTTGCGAGTTGAGGGTCAAGTGGAAATTCCGCCATTTTTGTTCCCAAGTCAGTTAAGTTACCTTCATCATCTAAGGCACCCAAATAATTTAAAAGCTCAAGAGCACGCATAAGACTATTTCAAACTATATTAGCTCTACGCGAATAACACACCCAAAGCTACGTACGTTTCTGGTGCTGGTGGGTCCATAAAATCGAAATGAACGAGATCATCAATACCAAGTTTCTTCAAACCAAGAACAGCTGATCCGAGGTTAGACCTTAGGATCTCAGGGTATGTCTGAGGTTGTAATTCTTCATATGCTTTCTCTGTGTAAAGTCTGAAGCATTTTCCTGGTCTTGTACGACCAGCACGACCAGCACGCTGTTTAGCAGATGCTTGAGAGATTGGAGAAACGAGAAGGGACTCTACTCGAATTCTTGGGTTGTACACTTTTTGCTTTGCAAACCCTGGATCGATGACGTATACGATACCATCAATAGTAAGAGATGTTTCAGCGATATTTGTAGATACTACAACTTTTCTTCCAGGAGGACCACCAGGACGTGTTGGTTTTGGTGCAGCTTCAAAAATACGTTGTTGTAGGTTGGGCGGGAGACTAGAGTACAAAGGTAGCGCTGTAAGTGGGCCAACATCTGGTCCTAAGTTCTCGGCTTGTTTCATTAGCTTTTTACATGTTTCCTCAATTTCCTAAACGCAAGTACGTCAATATTATAGAGGTTTTACAAGCGCGTAGATAGACACTCGCGCTAGGCATTAAGCGATGCATTAAGTTATTGTATTTTGAAAACAAAAAAAGCATTAATTACGTACCACTTCACCAGTGAGAAAGAGTAAAACATCGCCAGGAGGTTCACACAAGTGTATTTGAATAATTGTACGAATAGATGCTTCCAAATAATCACGTTCTGGCTCAGGAGTAAAAAAAATCTCTACAGGATGCAATCGACCAGGAACAGACTAAATTAAAGCCATTTAGAAACCAACGAAACCAACCAAGTAGCCAAACGCTTCACATGTTGTTATTGTACGTACCATAAGAGGAGCATCACTAAAGTACTCTTTAAAGTGCTTGGCTTCCAGCGTAGCGCTCATAACAATCAATTTCAATGAAGGTCTGTTCAAAATAACTTGCTTCAAAAGACCAAATAATACATCTGTTGAAAGTGTACGTTCATGCGCTTCATCGAGAATAATACAAGCTTTAAAAAAAAATAATAAGTATCAACTACTCGCTTACACAACGGTGTTTTTTGCGTAACGACTAGTCGTTTACACGCTGTAAATTTTGTGCGTAGACGTACAATATCTCTCCAAGCAAGGATCAGCTGAAGCTTCACGCAAAAGCATACCATCTGTCATGTACTTTAATTTAGTATCACGAGATGTGACATCTTCGAAACGAATCGTATAACCAACAGTTGCACCAAGAGTTACGTCCATTTCTTGGGCTACGCGCGTAGCTATAAAAGAAAAAAAATTATTAAACATTTTTGAAATCAAAAACTCAAAACGCGTTTTGAGCGCTTAGCTCGTAATACACGATTTTTATGGCGCCCACATACCTACGCTCATTGCTGCTACACGTCTAGGTTGTGTGCAAGCTACAATTTGATTTGTGCCTACTCCTGCTGCTTCTAGAACGAACTGAGGTATCTTTTACGAAAGTTAGAACAAAAACAAAGCAAAAAGAAGAAAAAACAAAAAAACCATAAAACGCGTTTTGACAGGTCGTATATTACAACGCATATGGTTTTCTCGCGTCACGGGAGTAGAAAATGCATAGCCAATACAAGTTTATGATTAACGATAAAAAAACGCTCTAAAACATACCTGCGTTGTTTTTCCTGAACCTGTTTCACCTTGTAGAATCATAATTTGAGTTTCTTGAAACCTTTTGAGAAAATCTTCTTTCTGTTCCCACACAGGAAGCTTTTTACGACCCTCTAGTATTTTATAATACCGTGCGGAGTACTCTCTGCCATTCCAAGGATTAACATCGCTTGAATAGCGTGATTTCTTGCTAGAGCCAGCATCACCTAGATCTATACGTCTTTTGCGGCCACTCATCGACTCTAAACCTGAAATAGTGTTAAGTGACACAAAGTCTTGCGAAAAAAAAAAAAAGCAAAGAAACGGCAACGATTGCTTAGTTTATTCAAGAATTCTACGTGGAACATTAAAAGCGAAACAAATTCTTTTAAATAAAATCGATTACCTTGCAATTAACAAAGCATCACGTGATAGTACAAAGATTTTTTAAATGCTTAAAACGCGAGTTGCACTCGACATTGTTGTTTGTAGACAAGTGAGAGCACCGTAGTTCCCATACACGAGTTTCTAGTATTGATATAAGTAGGTTGAACCGTACACTGACAGCAGATTAAGGCGTAACCGGGATTGACAAAAGACGCCTTAACTTGTTTTGTTGTTCAACTTTAACAAAATAATACCGTAAAATGAGCATGTCTGCGTATATTCCATTAATGGTAGCACTATGCCTATGTTTGGTGTATGCTATACATTTTCCAGAACAGCGCATTACAAATAAATTCTGCCCTGAGGCACCAAGAACACCTGAAGATCGTAGAACAAACAAAAGAGCGCTTCGTGTTGTATGTCAAAGCAAAAAAAAAAAAGAAAATAATTAAATGGCTAACAGTTTGCTTACAGGTTGAGTTTAACGTTGAATGGTTGTTTCTAGAAGAACCAGGTGCGGTAGCAACATTATCTAAAAAAGTTCAATAGAATTGTCAGACTTGGACACTTTTTGTTAATCACGTGGATTCGTATTACCCTCCAACGTGAAGATTTTGTTTTTTTACGGCAGTTTGTTGTATCTGCTTTTGTGTAACGGTGCTAACCACGTGTTATTAATAGGTGATCCTACTAAGCGTTGTCCTGGTACTGGATGTAAATGGGAGAATCAGACGATTGCTGTGGAGCATTTGAAGGAAATAGCCGGCTTTATGAAAACTATGAATGCTGACATTATTGTGTTTGTGCGTTTTCTTTTCAAACTTAGTTCGTTGTAATGTCTTATAATTCTAGATTGAACTAGAGGACTGCTATGTATTAGAATACTTGATAGACGCACTTCCAGGAATGGGATACAAGGGCTACGTCCTTAAGGTTAAATCAAAGTCTTTTTTACTTCTTCCATGTGAAGCAAACTAACTATTTGACTTTGAAGGGTACTGATACAGCAACAATGCAAAACGTTGGTATAATGACAAGAGTGGATCCACTTGTTGACCTAGAACGCACAGCTGATAGAGTTGAGTATCCTGTTTCCGGAAACACATGCAAGTACGTTAAAAGTTAAACGTTTGGTAAAAAAGTAAGAAAAAAAATCCTAACGTGCGCATTAGTTACAATGGAAATTCGGGAACTTATGGTGTTTCAAAACATGTATTTACTAGATTTCACTTGACAGGTGTAGATGTTAATATATTTCTCATTGGGTTTCATTTTTTGGTACTTCTTTGAAATTTTTCTCAATAGTTTCTTAGTTTTTTTTTAGGCTTTCCCAACAACTGCTGACAGATGCGCCAAGCGTGAAGCACAATCTTTAGTTATTCGTGGTGTAATTGAAAAACACGCTAAAGAATTTCCAAATGATGAAATCATTGCTATTGGTGACTATAACGACTACAGTGATTTATTTTTAGATACAGCAGGAAACAAACCAACATCTCGTGTACGGATTGTTTTTAGAGTTTTTTTATTTTTCACGTGTCTTAACCTCTACCCAATAGGTGCTGAAATTCATTCGTGAA